>JAMQGT020003944.1:0-104025 GCA_024447675.2 Pterophyllum scalare
AATCAGATGATAGAAAATTCCATTTACATATAAAAACCTTGAGGTGAAATATAGTAGCTCATGGTATTAGAGAGTGAATTTAAATTACAGCCTCTTTATTCTTTTATTTTCTACACTTTCATTCTGTCTTAATCCTTGGAAGTCAAGGCTTTAGCAGAGAGAAACTGATTATCAAACACTGACACAGAGAAAAGAAACTTGCCTTTTCTTTTCTTTTCTTTTCTTTTCTTTTCTTTTCTTTTCTTTCTTTTCTTTTCTTTTCAGGAAATCAATAAATCTAGCACCATCATTATAACAACATAACCTTATATGATCGCCCACTGTGTTTGGAGCTGAAGTGGCATTCTAATTGACTTTGATTTATCTACATCTGAGAGGTGATGGCATTAGTGTTCATCACACATACTTGACATCCTGCCAGAAAGAAGTTAGGAAAACGATTGGTGAGTTTGTACACGTGTGTTTGTACTACTTGAGGGATATTATGCATGTTATATTTCTCCTGTAGACCTAAGTATGATTGCATAATTGGGTGTGTGCATGTGTGAATTGAGGAGATGAACACTAGTTTTAATTAAATGGCATCGGACATGTTGGTGGGTTAACAAAAATGGTATTCCCTGCCTCTGGCAAGTTTAAAGGTCAAAACAGAATGAACGTGTTACGTGTCCCTGGTGATGGGCTACCTGGACATTTTTAAAAAGTAAAATAATAACAATAATGATTGAAAGAGGATGGACCTGAATTTAGTTTAACTGCACCCAATTCCTGAAATTGATCTTAAATAAAATATATTTTATATAATAATATATAATATTAATATAATATAATAATTTATTTCTAATGTGTACTATGATTTCCTCTTCTGTTAACCCAAAAGAACATAAATTTTGATGCACTTAAATCTCAATCAGTAGCTGACAGGTCAAAGTCAGAGAGTTTCTGTATGTGTATTTACACTCACTGGCCATTTCATTAGCTACACCTTGCTAGTATGGGGTTGAACCTCATTTTATTGCAGATTTGTTGGCTGCACATTCATGAGTTTGAATTGCCCATTTCACCACATCCCAAAGGTGCTCTTTTGGATTGAGATCCAGTAACTGTGGAGGCCATTTGAGTACAGTAAACTCATTGTCACCAGTTTGAAATGATTTATGCATTGCGACATGGCACATTATTCTGCTAGAAGCAGCCATCAGAAGATGGGTAAACTGTGGTAATAAAGGTATCAACATGGTCTCAGCCTGCCTGAGGAACAATGTTCAGGTAGGCTTAAGGGTTTAAACAATGTTCAATTGGTACTAAGGGGCTGAGAATGTACCAAGAAATGGATGGATTCATGCTTTCATGTTGGTTATGCCAAATTTTGACCCTACCATCTGAATATTGCAGCAGACCAGGCAATGGTGTTTCAGTCTTCTAATGTTCAAGTTTGGTGAACCTGTTAAAACTATATCCTTAGTTTGCTGTTCTTAGCTGACAGGTGTGGCACCCAGTGTGGTCATCTGCTTCTACAGCCCATCTGCATCAAGGTTTGATGTGTTGTGCATTCAGAGATGCTCTTCTGCATAGCTGGGCTGTAATAAGGAATTATTTGAGTCACTGTTACCTTCCTATCAGCTTGAAACAGATTGACCATTCTCCTCTGACCTCTGGCATCAATTAAGAATTTTTAAAAACTGCTAATCACTGGATATTTCCTAATTTTTTGGACCAGACTCTGTAAACTCTAGAGATGGTTGTGTGTCAGAAAATCTGAGTAGATCAGCATTTTCTATAATATGCAGACAAGCCTGTTTGGTACCAACAACAATACCACATTCAAAGTCATTTAAATCATCTTTCTTCCCTATTTTGATGCTTGGTTTGAACTTCAGAAGGTCATCTTGATCATCTCTAAATGCCTAAATGCACTGAGTTGCTGTCATGCGATTGGCTGATTAAGACATTTGCAATAATGAGCAGTTGAACAGGAGTACCTAATGAAGTGGCCAGTGGCTGTATGCAAAAGGACATTGGAGGAGAAAGCTGAAAAAGTTATATGTGAAACCTTTTTATTTATTGTATTTATGTATTTGTGTCTCTTTTTGAGAAAAAAAGGGAAATAAAGTAGAAAACAGCAACTAGAAAAGGCACAGCTTTACATTTGCTGTCACACCTGTGACATGTCAAAAAGAGTGAAATGAAGTGTGGCAGACAAAAAGTTAAACAAATACCTGTCAGCTTCCTAGTAAAACCCAGAATATAGTTCTAGTATGAACACTGCTTAACTGACCTGAATTCAATAAGAAGACTGGAAGCAAAGATAAAACTGCATAATCAAGAGAAGACAGCGGCTGTTGACACTACTTTTATATTTTTTACAGATTACAGCTAGAAAGCCTTACAGGAAGCATTAACCTGCAAATGGCAGTTATACATTTGTAGATAAGATGAAATTCTGATGTATATATTCTTAACTATTAGCTTAACAGTTTTTCAACCGTCATTCATTCACAGTAAGGATTTTCATCAAAATAAGGTATACTAGTGCCAGGCCATAATATTTTCAATTACAACAAATTAAAATACACCACCATGCCACTTCTGACATCCAGTGGCTCACGTCTGCTCTGTAACATTCCGAAACTTCCCTGAAAGGCAAAATTCAACTCCATCTCTTCCTGTTCCTTTCATGCTTCACTCTGCCCAATCTGCACGCTCACAGCGTTTTGTGAACCGCAGTAAGTACCCGTCCATGAGCAGATGAGAGGGCAAATCCAATCTGTTAAAAAGCCACAACTCAACTCCACAGCCATACGGCCACCATCCAGCACTTGACCCAAATCTGGCTGTGCAGCACTGCAGTTGTGCTGCCACAGAGCACTAGCAGAAGCTTTTGTTTTGTTGGGGAACAAATGTGTGTGGGTATTTTGAGCCGAGGAAATGATGTGCGAACGCGTGTGTGTGTGTGTAAAACCACTGCAAGGGCTTATTTTCGTCAGTATGAGCCAAGGTGCTAATGAATATACCCAGATGCATTTTTGCCAATCATTCCTGAGCCTGTGTGCAATGAGTCTCCTTTTGCATCCACTTGAGCCAAAGCTTAGCTCAGACCTTTGCAATAGGAAAGCACAGTGTCAATGAGCCATTAGATTACTGAAGCATAATTACAGTCTCAGTCGGTCTGCAAAAGATTTAGAACAATGAGCATGGCTACACCACATTCACAGAGCGTGGGCTAAATATTTGGGTTATATTGCGGTTCATAAGGTTAATACTAGTGGCAAATATTTGTAAGTGACTGAAATGTGGTGTTAATATCAAACTACAGCAACAGGAGAATCATAATTAATCTTTTCAACTCAGTTTGGACACAATAGCAGATATATGTAATATAACAGAATCTGAACACTTATACAGTCCTTCAGAGGTCACAAGTTTGGATCCTGTCCATCACCTCTACCTCTTTTATATGGATATATTTTGTTGGTAAAAAAAGGAAGTAAGATGGTCTCTTGATGGAGGTCAAACATAAGTGTCTAAAAACAGAGTGAGTGTTGTGACACAATGAGGGAAAGCAAACAGAGATTGTGTACAAGGGAGCCGCTGGATAGCAGAGAAGTAATCTAACATTCCTTGCTGTCAATATTTAAGCAAATACGTTACATGTGGCTTTTAATAATATCTTTCTTTTTTCCTCTATCTCTTCTCTCCCTGTTGTTCTCTCTCTCTTGGTTTCTCATCCTCTCTTTTGTTATCCTCTTAGTCCATGCATAAACACATTTTCTGTTTCTACATCATCTCCCTCTCTCCCATCTTGACTCTTTTCCCCGTCTTTACTTGAACAGATAAAAGTGTCGTTGCATTTTTTGACAAGACATACTCTCTGGCTTTCTCCTCAGAGAAGGAGAGAAAGTTAGCAAGTGGCTGACGGAAAGAGGAGAAATTTGATATATGCTGGCACAAAAGTTCACCGTCTTTAAGCAGCCTTTGATCAGCACAGCACCTGTCTGCCGCCTGGAGGGCCACCACAGTTCACAAGGTCAGCTATGCAACGATCTGCCACTCATTGCTAGTACGTTTGAAGTATTATAGCTGTAAGGTTTGCTACAGAGCAACTGCTATGATGATGTCAAAAACAACATTTTCATTCTGAATGAAGAGATTCACCTTTTGCCCCACACTTAGGAAGAAAGTAACAGGCAAAAGACTGTTAAATATCACCGTAAAAAACGGATTACATGATCTTGACTGTTCATTTCATTGTAGATCGTCTCACATCACAACAGCAAATTGGTATCAAAGGTCCTTGCTTAGGAACTACTGTACAGGCAGATTGAACAGAAATCATCTATTTAAAGGTGGGAAAAGGTGACGACAAGCCAGAACAACATGGGAATATGGAGTAAATGCCTCCTTGTTTCTTAAGAGAGACTGCAGGATGAAAGTGTTTGGAGAGGTATTCTTGACACAGAAGTGCAGTCTGTTTGGATTACATTACATATATGTTTCCAAACTATTATGCTATCTCTAATCAGGGAAAAGGGGGGTGCTTACGCATTACAAGGAATCCAGGGATGGAAATTGAGAGCTGAAGGTTACAAAAAGTAAAGGTAAGTATGAATAGAAAGTCAGGAAGAGAGAAACATAGGTAGAGGAGGTAGAGATGGGGAGATGTGGCACAGCACAATTTACAGTGGTTCCCTTTTTCTGGGAGGGAACTCATGAGCAAATGGCAGTGTGAAATATTCAAAGGGGGACCAGGAACAGAAACATCGGCACTTAGTGACGTAACACAGCTGCAATGCTGGAACAACGCCCACAGAACTCTGCCCTGTTTAAACCTTGCTTCTGCATCCAGCTTTGATATTCATTCCCAAAGTTATGAAACAATGAGATAAATTTAGACTTACTGAGCAAGTTTCCTAAGAAACTAATTCCAAAAATATTATTTTCTACATCTCATTAGAAGGTTTGATGCATTTGTGATGCAAATTCTGAATCATGATTTAATGACAAAGAATCATAATGAATATGATTATGCATGGAGTCCTTAAAAATAGGTTTGCTCTTCTAGAAGCTGAAAACAAACTGTATAGATAGGCTATTCCTCTGTAGACCCAGGCATCTTCTGATCCTCTGACTTTACCCCGTCTACCCTCCTCCTTAAGGACTCTCACCATTACTCCTGTCCATCCTCTGCCACTCTTCTCTGCTGTTAAACCCAAGCTTGTCTTTCCCTGTGAACAACCCTTTAATCAAAATCTACCTGCTTGTCTCTTGTCTCTGTTACCATTCCAAGGTCACACATTGAGTCAGTTCCTCTTATCCAGTCAGTTATCCTTCCACACACAGATGTCAATGGACTCTGTTTCCAATATGTCCTGGGGCAGAGGAGAATGTGAGCTTGTGTATGCACTTATGAGTGTATGTGAGAAAGTTGTATTATGGATGACTTCAGACTTTAGTTGGGGAGGGGTGGGGTGGGGGGCTATTAAAAGAGCATGTCCCTGGGCCATGAACCTTTCATATGAGTCCTCCCCGGGGAGACAGCAGAGAAAATAGAGCAGAAATCCTTTGAGGGCACGTAGTGGAAAGGAGATGTCACTGAATGTGAGATGTGTGTTTGTATACAATTTAAAAGTCAGATTTGATACCCATGCCCTGCATAATGGTTGATATTTCCCAACAAAGAAAAGAAAAATGCTCTGTAAAAGTCCCGGGACACTGGTTTGCAAGGTTGTTGTAGAATACACCATGAGGTTGAGGGTTAATATATGTGAGCACTTCTCTCCAGTATAACCCTGTAGTCACAAAAACATGTGCGCAAACACTGCAAAGCTATTACACAAATTAGTGTGTGTGCGCGTGTGTGTATAATGCTAACATCACTACATTATTCCGTTCGTTTGCTTGCATGAGTGATTTAAATGATTCATAATGTCATACTGATTTTGTGTGACCATCAATCATGTGATCAAAATAGAAGAAATATAAAGTAAAACTTCACTGAGTGATCATCAATCTTTTGTCTCCTTTTTATAGGTGGTGTTGTAGTTTATTTGCTTTATTTGAACATTTGTGTCACTATTTATGGACAACCGTGTTGTAATTGGTACTGAGATGGAAGATTGAGAAGTGACACCTGTTTGAGTTGGCAGTTTTGCTGCAATAAAGGGCCACTATAGTGGAATTAAAATAAAATATAAGAAACACACAGACTTAAACATCTGTATATATTAACCTTTACAAAGAATGGCTGGGTTCGAAGGTCTTTGTTCTGAGAGAGAGAGAGAGATTGTCGAGGTGTTGTTGAACACAGCAGACGGCTGTAAAACATGTCACATATAATATACTAGGAGACAAGTTAAGAGCGCAGCCTCCTGCTCACTCTCTTAATCGCTGCACCTCATAGTATATAATACCAACACCTACAAAATGGTCATGGAGGGAGAGTGTTTGCGATATGGAGGGGGTGTAGATGATGAAAAATGTGTCATTTCTGAGACTGTGTGATTTGTGTTTGATAAATGAAAAGAGAAAAAAGGTTAGTAGTGTGCCCTATTATTCCCATTTTGATAGCAAAGGGAAATACCGCAAAGGGCGGGAGGGGAGTGAACATTGAGTGAACATGTAGGATAGATCAAGAGAAGGGCTTGAGGGGAAACATGGTTCATACTTTCACGTACTATTTCCTCACCTCCAGCTGCGCCACAGCGTAAGAGCGGTGTCAGTGTGAAGTAACAGGCAGCGAGCCTGCAGGTGCTGTTTTTGAGGAAAAATAAAGCGACTGAAGAAGACTAAAGAGCAGAAGATCTAAGGATGATCAAAAATAAATAACGCATACTGTTCTATTTACTGAAAGCGCTTGTACTGAACATACATCCACTTCTACACACACAAACACATGTGCTTGCAGAGTCTATTAATTCACCTCTAGTTGTTCTGTGTGTGCTTTCCTGGGTGGTGGCAATGGATGGTGGGTGGAGGTAAATGAGAGCCGATGGAGTTAAAGGACAAAAAGAACGCTCTTCGCCCACTGCATTGATTCTTAGCTCCATGGGGTAATAACCCTAATGTTGTAGGCTCTGACCTCACACACAGAACAGCTTTAATTAAGAGAGGAGCAGCCACAGACAAAAGGAATGATCTTATCTTAATCTCTCTGGAATTAAACACACACTGAAAATACAATGTACAACTATGGTTCAGCATGAAATAAGATGTTGAAATTTGTTTCCTTACACTGAATTGAAGTGACTGTTAAGAATAATCACAGAAGAATTATGTAAAGGACAAGGTCTCCTTTTGCAAACTCTCAGTCACCGTCTGTCTTGCTCTTTGCTGCTTACTCCCTAACCTGCACCATTATCTTATTTTCTGTGCAATTTTATGCACATGCCAATTTGAAAAATACCAGTTTCTTTCCTTAGAATATACTTGGTTTTGGATTTCTAGATCCATGCAAATACTAACACACTGGACATACAGTAATCCTTTGTTTCTGCTTTCTCTATTAGTAAAACATTTTTCAGACCGGTGTTTTATCTCTCCAGGATGAACTTCTATTTGCTCTGTGCAAACCAGTGTGGGCAATTTCAGGGCACTTTACTTGTGAACCACAAGAATTCTACAATGGCTCAGTCCAAAACCTAATCCTTCGCTGTGCCCCTAAAACATTATTATAAAGCAGCCATCAATGAAGCATATGAGGGATGAGAACAGAAAGTACAAGGCCTCACCATACTCTACTACTTTAAGTGGGGGAAAAAAGGAGAGGAAGTTAGACCAATTTGGTATGTGGAATGCTATGACCTCTCAGACTGGCAATCAAACACACCCATACACTTCCACACATTCCACTACTCTTACTCTTACTCTTACTCTTACTCTTACTCTTACTCTTACTCTTACTCTTACTCTTACTCATCTGATGACAGTTTCTTTTTACACCAGACGCAGGAAATGTTATACCAATGAACGATATTAGAAGGGAAAGGGAGTATGTGCTAGACAAAGAGGAAGGAGATACAGTATATCTTCTGAGTCAAGAACCTAATTGTGATTGCTTTGATCACAAGCAGATAGTGGCTGTCACTCATAGTTTTCATGGAAGATGCCAATTTGTCTGCAAATACTTCCTAAATAACCAGTGAGCGGTAGCGAAACTTGAAAAGTGCAACACAAATGGAAATGAAGAATGTTTGCCTTCAAAGTAAAATGTGTCTTACCACTGAAACCAACACATTTCAAAAAGCACAAATTCTGCTTTGAAAGTGGTCTCAGTTTCTGGTCTACGTCACAGTCTTGACAGTTTGACAACTGCTTACAGTGCATTTATACTTCTGTATTAAATCTACACCCTACATACATTGTAACCGCAAACTCTTGAGAAACTCTATGTTGGAACCTATGCTGTAACTTGACATGCACCTCCGTAGAAACGGAACCATACATTGCAACCGTACAGGCATAAATGCAGGCTTTGTTGTGAGCTCTATATAGAGTCACCACAGAAGGATGAAGTGTTTGCAGATAAGTTGGTGTCTTTCATGCAGACTGTTGGTGACTGTGGTAATCTCCTAGTGACCAAAGTAATCCTAAGGAAGTTTTTGGTGCAGGAATGCATACGTCTTTGCAATCAACTTCACTTACTGAAGAGCAAGCAACCTCCTGCAACCGTTCACCAGCCGTTGAGGGAATGCAAATTTTTCCCTAGCAACTGGTGGTTATCAGGCAGTCACAAACTGGTCTCTAGGCCTGTGTGATTGGGGCCTAAATCAAATTTTCTCCAGGCAGGTTGTTACAAACATTTCCAAAAACTTTTTTTGGGGGGAGTTCAAGTATCACTGCCTGCACATTTTGGCTGTCATGCCAAATAATGCGCTTCCATGATAAAAAATTTTTTCACAATTTGCATAATTTACACATGTGAGTGATCTGCAATATACTCATTTGTTTTTCACTTAAAAGGACACATATTTTCCATGAACTGCATTATTGTTTCACTGCAGTTGTCCTAATATTAAAAACAGAGCTCACGGTGAACAGCTGGGGTAAGAGGAATGAACAAAGCTGAACAGAGGCATAAAGGAGGACAAACTAATGTTGACACTGGGGTGTAATGATTCAAATTTTCTCCCTCTCTGTGCTTCTATACACTCTCTCCCACACAATAAATGGATGGAAATGAGAGGCAATAAAAGGATGAGATGAAATCATTTTCAAAGCCACTATATTTATTTTCCTCCCATCTCCCTCGTTAAATGCTGTGCTCTGCTGATGATAACCAACACAAGCAAACATAAACATGCATGTGGGCAAACGGCAAAGACAAAAACCATTGAGAACTACACACTTGTAGTGTTTAGACAGAAATGCTGTGGAAAATTAACAAACACCTAAACAAGTAATATATGCAGTATGTAGATGCATACACAGAGGCAGACAAATAAGACCCCAAATCTGCCCTCATTAACCTTTCATGCAAATGTTCCAAACTCTTCAGGTGATGGAGTGATGCATGAACATTGACATCTTGACCCATGATGGGTACTTCTGGTAATTTTAAACAGCACAAGATCCTCTGAGCCTGCCCTTCCTGCAAATATCCCCATTTACATACAAACTTTTGCCTGCAACCTTTGACTCTTAAGGCCTTAACTTGCTCTGCCTATTAACTGAGTTTATTGAATGTGTGCATGTGTGTCTGTGTTCTCTCATATGTGTTGGATATGCTTCTAGTATCAGATGTTGGCATCAGGCGCTTTATATGATGCCAATTTAACATATTTTGAAGTACAAGGTTGAATCAGCAGTTTTCTGTGAACTCTAATCTTCAGGGAGGAGTGAGGGAAGTTGATAATGAGGCAATTTCTAACACCCTTTATTTGCAAGTGGATGGTTTTAAATGCAGATCTATAATTGCATGTATTACATTATATCATGTAGGACTCATACAGTTATCCAAGTCATTCACATTTTGTCAGTCAGAGACACAGCAGATTAAATAAGTACACTCTTTGCAACCTCCGCAGGTTTAGATGCAGTCTGCAGTCACACGAGGGAAAAGTGGTTGTAGATTGCTGCACAAACAAAATTATTGCAACTGTGTGCAATGAACTTGTGATCTCATTGCCTTTGGAATAACTGCTTTGAAGATGAGGACCAGGTCTGCAACCACTTGCTGTCAGTTCCATCTTCAGTGACAAAGTGATAAAATGGTGATAAGAGGGAGCCAATCTGGTTGTGATTGAATCAGAAATTCCGCCACAAATAGTGATGTAGTTGCTGAAGGACAACGAATTCCATCTGTTCTCTTTCGCTAATCCTTTTCAGGGTCGTGGGGCTGAGTGGGTGGGGGGTTGGAGCCTATCCCAACTATCATACAGTGAGAGGCAGGGTACAAAATTAACTGCAAAATTACATAGATACTCAGTAACCTTTTTTAAATAAAGAGATATCTCTATAATACAGCCAGTTGAATTGAGTCTCTTATTGCAAAGAGACGCATCGCAGATGAGTTGTGCTCATAGGTGCAGACTAACTGAGAGCGACGTGTTATAGTAGCAATCTGTCTGCATTTAGTGGGAATTATTTGCAAACCTTTGCCACTCTGCTTGTGAGTAGTTGCAGTCAGCCCAAGTCAGACTATAATTGTTTGGAAACAGGTTGCCTCCCAGCAGATGTACTGTGCAATCGCCTTGTGATCAAAAGTGGTTAAGCGTGCAACACCCTCATCCTCTGGGCTACCAGATGGTCGCCACAACTTCTTGCAATTGTCCACTGAAAGTGAAGAAATTCAATGCAATCACCAGGAACCACAATTTTTTATTAGGAAGGTGTAGGAAGGTGCTATTTTTCCTCTGTGACTGAGCCATTAACCTGCGTCCACATTCAAAGAGATTTGCTTGTTGCACATTGCTTTGAAACTGACTGCTGGTTGCTTGCGGACGTGCCAGGTTCCACTTGCCTAGGTAACCCACATTTACTACCAGGTCATACATCAGTCAATGGCATCCTGCACTTTCAATGGCAGTCACTTCAGTCACTCACCTGGAAGTTGAGGTTTATCTTGGGTTCTGTCCACTTTGTGTTGCCAGTGGTTATTTTGTTTGTAGTGCCTTGAAACTGTCAATTGCCATTCACTTTACATGATCTCTGGTCACCATATTACGTCCAGGGTGGAAACAGCTTAAGATACTAAAAACACACCCTTAAAATCTATTTTCCCAACAAGCACAAGTTTGGTGATGCCCTCCTCCCTCAGTGTATCCAGATTACCATGATGAATTGACTGTCAGATGTGTTTGTGTCAGGGGAATAGCAAGCATCCTCCTGCTGAGTGATTTATAGAACCAGTCTCTGAAGGAGAGACACCTCTCTCATGGATGACGGCATGGCCACTGTCATTTGGTCAAAGGTGCAGAGAGAAGGAGCTGCCTGTCTGTGTGTCTGTCTTTCAGCTGTGCATACGTTTGTGTTAGTATAGGTGGTAAAATGGATGTTTAGGAAGGTATGCACTCATGTCACAGAGAAAGAATAAATGAAACGCACTAAAATGACAGTGGATTTATTTGCCGTAGTATAATTATAATGTGTCACCAATAGTAATTGCTTAGGTAAAGTGTCAAGTTATTGCATTTGTTATTAACCTCTTGAAATATCACCTTGAGGTTTAACAAAAACAAATAATAAACTCCAAGTCCCAGAGTCATTGTCATTATAATTAGTTGTTAATTAGTTTTTTAATTGAAAGGAAGAAAATGCCCTTTTACTTGCTGCACATAAAAATGAGCCCTGCATGGTGTAAAAGTTTCTTTTCTCCACATGGAAATATTCAAAGTACCTTAATTTTAAGAGCAAAAAAAGGAAAGAACAGGTAGTTAAAGAAAGCAAAGACTAGGTGGTGAATCATTTTAATATGCAATAAATGCAGGGAACTGTAAAGTGCTCTTAAAGACAAAAACAATGAAAGTAATGTTTTGGTCCAGTCTTTGTAAATTGTATAAGATATATATTAGATGTAAGTTATATACCAGAAATTATAATGAGTCACAGATTCAAAAGTCATTTTGCACTGTATACTGCTATTGCTTCAAATATCCAAGGACAAAAAAACAAAACAACCCTAGATGTACAAAAAACAATGAAGTAACACTTATCAAATTAAAAACTTAAAAACACTGCTCCCAGGGAGTAACAAGTATCATTTTTAACTGTTAAATGTACAACTGCCAATGTGCAATGAATTGACCACCGTGTCCGCTGGGCCCTGAAATGGCGGAATGCTGTAAAAGAAGCTGGAAGGATCAAGTGTGAAGAGGCGAGTAGTATTTGCATAAATTACAGCATGAATCCTTTCCTCCAGCTCCATCTTCGTAATTCATCTCCACCACCCCTCCGTTCTAGCCCACACCATTGCCCTCTTGCTCCCATTATAACCACCAATGCATGAAATTCTGTCTTTCATAAAGACCAGCAGACATTCTTGCACGTGTCCTTACACTGGTTTGAATGGTGACTACTTCATTAGCTCTAGACTGACTATTGTTTAAGATAAGGAAACTATCTGGGAGTTTACTTTTTAGTCTGATTCTTTATGTCAGAGTGCACAGGAGCAATGCCACTGTCACCACAGGTCAGAGTTTACAGCAGACACACATAAAAACACACACTGAAGAAAAGGCATTTTGATTGATTACAAAGTCTCACCTAATTTACTTGTGTATGTAATATGTTATAAAAAGCACTGTATGCTATAATCATTTCATGCTTGACTTAATGTCCAATATGGTAAAATGGAGCCGTATTGCTTGTCAATACTTTCATGTGAAGCGGTGACGGCCAGCCTCTGTTTAACAAAGAACAGCTGCTGGAGGCTTTAATGGGATCATTGATTTCAGTGGGTAATATTTGCTTTGTTCAGGCTTTAATATCTTTATTGTCTTTTCTTTCATATCTCTTGTTTGACTTCTACAAAGTCAGCCTCTTGTTGTCTTTCCTGTATCATGTTGGTTTTTTTTTTTCCTCAGGCACTTTATCTTAGTATGCAAGACATCCTCTCCTCTCCTCTCCTCTCTCCTCTCCTCTCCTCTCCTCTCCTCTCCTCTCCTCTCCTCTCCTCTCCTCTCCTCTCCTCTCCTCTCAAGCAACTGCATGTAAACTTTATTCTGCTTGCCCATCATACACACCTGGCCCAATTCACCACTTGTAAATGATGCTTTCTTGTTTTATTTTTTGTTTGTTTTTTTGCTGTTCACAACAACTTACATATTCCACCATTTTCATAATCCCTGAAGTCTCTGACTGGCAATTATTTTGTCTTTCAGGTATGCAAAACAAATATGTGCAAACATTTAACTAGTATACCGTATATTATCATCCAAATGGGGGACGATATATTTGGTTAGATAATGTTATTACAAATTACTGCATGCAAGTACAATGGCCTGCCATGAATCAGTATGACAACACTTGAAAAGAAGGCAGGTGAAGCACTCTGTGAATTTCTGTTCTAGTGTGTTTATTATTGGGCCAAGCACTCAAATGTACAAATAACCCTCCACACATTAACCCAAACTTCCTCCCTGTTTTACTTTGTCTCACTGAGTTGATAGGTCATTAGTCATTCCGCACTGCTGCTAGCTATAATGATTACCTGCTCGCTTGCTCCTTTCCCTTTTTTCCCAGTCTTGGCTGTCTTCTGTATCCACTGAGTGGGCTGTTAATGTAGCAAGCTGTGGAAGGGTTTTTCAGTCACTGTGGCTGAATGCGGCTGGAGTGTGCTGGTGTGCTCTGAAGTGAGCTCTGGAGAGCCTGGAGGTTTTGCTCCAGGAGAAGTTAAGATAGGATAAAAGTTTAATGATTTCTCTAGAGAAACTGGGTCACAGCAGCTTCAAAGATGTTTAAATATATAAGATTATGAACAAAAGAACAAATTCCAATTTGATACAATATTTTTGGCATACTACTGCACTGCTCAGTTTCAAATAGGTCTTGATTTGCTTACTATTATCAGATTGCCTGGTTGATACTTAAAATACTACTAGGACACATAGGATATATTTTTTAAATAAATATATGATATACAGTATAATCAGTTCTTGTTGAGCTTAATAAGGAAGTAGGTGTAGGTTACTGTAACTTTAGATAGTGTGGAACTTTTTTAAATTTTTTTTTACTTTTTTGGCCACAGCAGTTTTTATTGGCAGTGGAGGGAGACAGGAAATGGGGGAAAGATACAGGGGAAGACACATGGGCAAACTAGCGACAGGCCAGGACTCAAACCTGCACCGCCCGTACTACAACACAGGATATACATGTGGCCGCCTGCTCCATCGCTGAGCCATCCACCCAAGTGTGGAACTTTCTGTAACCAAAGTGCGCACAGTAATGACCAGGAGTGGAACACGGATACTCTGCCACCTGGTAAGTCCTGCGTGGACTGTGGGTAAAAATGACATTAGGAGGTTCTTCTAGCTAAGTCTACTATTGTTAAATGTTAAAGTAAACAAAAGAAATAATACTAGTGGAAGTTGCATAATTCAAGTGTCTCTCCCGTACAGTTAAGACTGGACTAGCTGCATTTAGTCATTGGCATTACATTTAAATGTTATCAGCTCCACTCACCACTGTCTTACTTTCTGATTCTCTTCCTTTTCTGTTTCAAGCCCAGGGGATAACTTGATAACCGTGATAACTCCTCATTTTCACTCAGTGGCTTTTGTTGCTGTCATTAGGTTTATTTAGATGGAATCATGTATGTTACCTGCAAGGGGAGTAAGTAGAATCAGGCACGACCCCCTCAGGGAGGTTACATGTCCCTTACTGTCATCGCAAACTTTGCACATTGTAACTGCTTTAGTTTAAAGTTTGTCAGCCTTCGGGCAAAGCTCTTGCCTGCCTCGCCTGGTGGGAAGCTGTGCGTCTGTATATGAGGTTGAGTTACATTGCTGTGAAAAAAATATCCCCTCACCCCAACCCCCGCTATACTTTTTCACACATGGCCAGGTAGGTTTGGATAGCTTTTTTCCCTAAATAAATAATATCATCATTTAAAACTGCATTTTGTATTCATGAAATGTGATAAATATGCAAGAAAGCTAAGAAATAAGGAACACAAATACCTTTTCACGCTACTGAATGCAGCCCACACTTACTCTTTAAAGCAATATATAAATATGGAAACTGTTAAAAACAAATTTTAATCAAATCCTATGATTCATACCCTTTTCCATTTGATGCAAGCAGTATGTTTCAAAAACATGTTGTGCATGTAGACTTGACAAAACAGTCTAACCAGTAATGGTAAATGTATTTAGTAAGATCATTTCTCATGACAGGAAATTTTACAGCATCTAAAAAAATTTGTTTGAGCTTGAACTTAAACTGAAATGTGAGAGTTGACAGCATTCACAGCAACAAAGATTACAGTCTGATGTTTCTGTTTTGTAAATATTATGCTCATTATTTGCAGTCACAAGCCATACGTAAAATGTTTTCATTTTCAGCTCCGGTTAACAGATGTACGTGTGGGAAATGCCCTAAAATGCCAAGTGAATTGTAAGTGTCGGCTCTTGGGAAATACTAAAGATATTGTGGCTAGTAAGTTTTAACTCTGCTGTTTCCAAGCAACTGTGTAGTAACTCTCTGCACCACTGGTTATTTGTATGCTGCAATAAATGCCTTTAATACTACTCATATTGCTTTGCTACGGCATGTTAGGGAACCAGGAAGATTGTGGTTTTGCAGGTTTTTGGTTGGAAAAAAAGAAGCTCATTGCTGGAAGCTCTGGCTCTGCCAGAAGCACATCATGATATAAAGGAAGCAAAGCAGCCTGAGCCATGAGGTTTCAGCTCATAGCAATTACATTAACATAGTTTACCTGATTATTTGAAGCTTTGGCCAAGTTCGTGTAACCTTATATGTGTAATAATGTGCCTGCAATAGGTCTCCTTCAAGGATAAACGTTCTGTATAATGTTTTTAGGCCAACAAGTGAAGTCTAACCTTTACAATTCCATTAAACTATGAAAATGACTAAGGAAAAGGATACGACCTATATGACCACCTGCTAATGGGATGAGTGTTGTGTAAACCACTGTCACAACGACAGCACCCCAAGCTGTAGCAGATTAATTTGAACAGCAAAGTTAAGCTTATCATCCATCAATTACTGACAAACAAAAAAATTACGCTTAACAGGATTCGTAAGCAAACAATTGAACTGTGTAATATTACTGAAGAGTGGTGTTTTCTGATTTTAGCCTCGAGGGTTGGAAGGCCGGACCATCTGTATACTTTCTTAAAATTTCTACAACTCAGAGCTCTTGAGTGAATGATGACGTGATTGTGGAGTATGTGTTGGGGAGATGTGGGAGATGACGGGACACTGATGAAGTGAGACAGCAGTCGTGCGTTAAATCACTGCTCGAGTCTTCTCCGCTCTGTGCTGCTGGTGTGGAGTAACCAGAAAACAAGATAGACAGGTATGCTTAGACAATTCCCTTTTTCTCCTCCTAAAAGCAACCAAGCCCCCACCTCCTCCATCCCCCTCAGGGAAACTATCAGACACATGGGATGGTTTGGTGAAATCCTTGTAAAAGTGAGTTTCTTACATCTCTCTCGCCTTCTTCATTGCTTCATTCCTCTGAACAACTGCCAAGCTCATTTCCCTGCTACAAAGCCAAGTCTGATTTGAATAATCAGCTAGATTTTTTTCCATTGCAAAAAGGGAACTTTTTTCTCATTAATTTTCATTTGTCAACACATTCACACACCTGCTTCCCTCCGACTGATGTGTGTGTCCACACACATTTATGCAGACGGTTGCCATATGAATAAGAATTGGTGGCAAACTGACAAAAAGAGCAGAACTAGTTATGCACAGTAAGAAAATGTAAGAGTGTGAAACAAATGATGGAAGAAACAGGCTATGCGGAGCAGATGAAGACAATTACTCTTTAAAATCACCCGCAGATTTCTTGTGCACATGTGTATTTTTATATTTGTGAATGACCGTGAGAGGAATGAAAGGAACAGACAAACGCCTCCTGGCATTTTTCAAACACACACTCCTGTACACAAGCCTCTCCTCACTCGTTATTACTTTACCTATATTCTTTTCTAACCAGATTCATCCCTTTATCATTTTAATGACCTGTAAAAGCAAATGGGATTCATGAGCCACAAACAAGGGGTGGGACGGAGCCACATTAATTAACTGATTACATGATCAATTATGTGTATCTGTGGGCAAGTGTAATTAAGGTCTGCCATATGTGCCTGGCTCATGTGACCAAATCCCTCATTGAAATGGCTTGTCATCATTCAGCACAACACAGTCTCTGTCTTCCATTAGTATTAGTGCTGCAGCTATCAGTTATTTTGGTAATCGAGTTTTCTGTCGGCCATTCTTTGATTAATCGGATAAGAAATTTTAAGTTTCATTTTTTTAAACTCTCCAATTACTCAACAATAGAAGTTAGAAGATGAACAAATTTCTCGTAGCACTGAGTCGGTGAGCACTGATGCTATTAAGCCCATTTAAAAAATTCTGAACCACAACTCACTTGGTTGCGCTATGTGCTGGTGTGCGTTAAACCAGAAAGATACTGGATAGTCACACACCACTCAATTGGTAAAAATGATCTGAACTACACGGTTATGTCGCTGCTAGTTTGAAAGCACTTGTGCGCACTCGGACAGGTGGTTTGAAGTTTATTTGGGCTGCTACTCTTGAATAATAAGCAGAGCACAAACACAGTGATGTCTTCAGGACACCCAGTTTTCATCCTCAGCTTATAGACTGGTGTCAGTGTCAACAGTGGAAGACCGCGAAAGTTTGTCATCGGGGAGGAAACTTATTGATGAAGGTAGGACCCTGAGTTAATGCTATAGTCACACTAGAGAAAATAGTGGCTGGAGACTGTCGCATTACTAAAATTATTGTTGTCATGTGCAATGAGCTTGCGATCTTGTTGCCTTTATAACGGTTGCTTAAATCCAGAATACAACCTGTTAGCAAACAGCTGATTTGAGTCCAATATTTTAAAGAGATGCATCACAGACGAATTGTACTCATCTGCTCAGACTGACATTGATTAATTGCGACATGTTAGCAATTTGTCCATTTTTATAAATTGGATGGCAATTATTTGCAAACCTTTGCCAATTTGTCTTACAGCAGTTTCAGTCTGTCCAAGTTGGAGTCTGGTTGTTTGGAGACAGGTCGTCTCCCACCAGGTGACCTGTACAATCACCTTACAATTGCAAGTGGTCGCCCAGAGGTTGAGGGTGTTGCACTCTCATCCTCTGGGCAAACAGTTGATCAGTACAACTACCAGTTACTGAATGCAAAATATTTAATGCAATCACCAAGTAACCACTGATTCTTCCTAGTTGCCATTCAATTTTTACTCCAGATTGACTGAGCCATTAAGCATTTTTAATTGCAATGACATCGAGCGCTGAGGATTTTCTGTCATCAGGTTATTTGAGACACTCGATGAATTGTTGCAGGCCTAGTCTGTATGTCTCATTACTGTTTTCTGTGTGAGTGTGTTTATCTCAGTTGCATGTGTTTGTGCTGTCTTCTCCGGGCCTGTGATAAAGACTTAAAGGTTAGGTGTTCTCCTCTCATTTCTCTCCCTCTCCAGGTAATTACTCCAAAGCACAGTTCAAGGCACACAGAGAGACAGGCGGCAGGCACACACTCACCAAGGGAATCTGACAGAGAGAGGGAGAGGAGAGATAAACTCGCTCTTGGTCTTGTAGTCTAACCAGAGAATTAAACACAGACAACAGGATAAAAGACAGAACCTAAGCCAAAAAAAAAACCAAAAAAAAAAAAACCCACACTGAAAAAAAGCTTGACTAAAGAATGCTAGTATTTTGCACAGGTATGTGTACTCATCAGCATGAATGTATAGAGGTTTTTTGCTTAATACTCAAGGCCAAAACAAAATACTACTTTCAGTACTTGTTTCTAATCCACATTGAGAGTGGTGTGGAGCATCTGGGCTCCGGGGAGCTTCAATGCAGGGAGCTTAAGGCTGTCCTAATCAATACACCAGACAGTGGGGCGAGGCAGGGCACTGCAGTAAGGGCACAGGCACATAGTTAACAGTGGATGTTAAAGTGGAGACATATATAGAAAAGACTTCGGTCAGCATAAAACAGGTAACTGGGCTAAAATTGTAAGAAAAATCTCCCATCTTGGATCAAAGTTATTATGAATCAGAAAGGGGCAACGATACCAGGTAGCTATGCATAATGCTTTCTTCTCATCTTTTTGTTGCTGTTTTATCATTTCTTTCCCTCTGACACCAATGTTTGCTCACACTGTGGGTGGCATATGAACACATGATATATTTCTTGAAGACTATCTTAAATAGTCTTGTGTAATCTGTACTAATAATCCTCTCCTCTGAATAGCAGCAGTGATAGTAACAGTGCCGATTACAGTCTCATACAAAATGCATGTGAGGAAATCCTCTTAAGGCCAAAACATGCTGATCTAATTCAATCAAGGCTCTGATGTGGTGGAGCAGGACTTAAAAATGATTTGCCATTAGAAATATGTGCCTCAGTGTGTGTATGGATATGTCAAATGGTCACAGATATCAGAAGGCCTTTGATAATATGCAATACAAGCCTGAGCTCCCATTACACACACACATATGTACATAGAGTAATATCATGGTGACAAGCTTAGTGTCAATGTCAGCGAACAGACATGAAGAAACCTTAGAACATCCCCACATTCCCAGAGAGGGGAAAATCTCATTCCCATCACTCCCCTCCCATCCTTTATCCCATTTCTTACAGCATCCTTGATCCAATCACCAGGCTTCTCCAAAGCTTCAAAGTGTGCAGCAAAGAAAGATGAATCCCTAATTCAAATAGGTCTCTCGCTTTCTTTCTCTTTACCCTTGTGTTTATCATTTGTTGCCTGCAGAGGGCTTTGGTTCGTCAGACAGTCAAGACATCACAGAGATCCGATTACAAAGGCAAAGGACACAAGCACCCTGACACACGCGAGAAGGCATATACACAGAGGAACATTCAAAAGAAACTGTGCTTATAAGAGGCTCGTCTTCTGAGAGAGATGCCCCTGTGCTTTTGTGTGGAACAAACCGAGTAACCTCAGAATTCCACATCGAAGACAGATACTAGATCATTTCTTTAAATACGAGCGCCTGCAATTATTGAATAAAAGCATCTCAAAAGAAGTTCTGTGCTTTCGTTTCTCAGGAATGCTCCTTGAAAACCCTGTTATTTAGCTGAGCCCCCAGCACACAGGAGGATGATAGAGTAAGGGAATTCTGGTGTGTGGGATCGGGAATACAACATGATGCTTGTATGCAATTTGTACTTTATGCCCCTGGCAAGTCCTTGTCTTTGCTCGAGAGTGCAGCTTCCAGCAAGGTTGTTAGCATCTTAATAACAATATTTTGAGTGTTCTTAGCTGGGAAGCATACTGCACAAAACAGAACTGATATTCCACAGGCAAGGCGATACTGTTAAAACAAAGTTAGAGCATATAGACAAAGACACGGAGAGCTACTCCTCGTTTGAAGATCTGTGCGTTGCCCTGACTTGATCTGCTGGGATTTGCAAGGACAGACCTTGCGTACACCTCAACACTCCAGTAGTACTCTGACAGCTTTCCAGCAGCTCCTTGTTATCCCGCAGCATAATCAGAGCCTCACTGTGCCCAATTAACCCTGCTAATCATTGTTATGGCTGATGAATGCACAAACATTACACACACCTCACACTAGCCTCAGGATATGAGACTGTCAGTA
This sequence comes from Pterophyllum scalare, assembly GCA_024447675.2. Lineage (NCBI taxonomy): Eukaryota > Metazoa > Chordata > Actinopteri > Cichliformes > Cichlidae > Pterophyllum > Pterophyllum scalare. The sequence goes on from JAMQGT020003944.1 coordinate 20,795, forward strand.
CCAGCTGTCGAAATTATAACCTGACTGAAGGGAAGTGGCCAAGCATGAAAGGAATCTATGTCACGTGCAAACACACGGGTGTCTGTGGATTAGCTGTGTAATACTACAAGTTGATAAGAAGTCTTACGAGGTAGCATGGAATGACAGCTATTGACTGCTGCGGCCAGTGGTGAATGGGATGAATTTCAGTGTTCCAGTTTCATCACTGGGCAGTAGCAAAAACCTGAACCCCATGGGAAGCTACAGCGGGACCAGGACCGATGAACACAGACTGTAATCCATCACTTTACTGTTCATGCATTAGGGCTGTGTCCACAGCAGAGCCAACCAATAGACCATTAGCTCTGTAATTTGCCAGGCACTAGTTCAGAGAAGTAGGCAGCATACAGAAACACTATCTCAGCCACAATTAGCCAGTAAACTTTAATTAGTATTGTGATTAAAGACAGAGAGGCAGAAAATCCTTCAGCAAATTCCTCAGCCTCCCACTCCCTACAAACTCTGACAAGAGTGTCCAAGTTGAGCTGCGTTTGCGTTTTTCTAAACAAATATGTGTGCGGGCCTGCAGTCTATCTGGGCTTACACTAACGCAACTCAGCACTTACACTGAGGATGAGAACACAGCAGCTGACGACACAGCAAATAGGGTACAGAGACCTGGGCTGCAAAACAACAGTGTGAATATCATATGCTCTATGACTCTAACATTTGGCATGTCTAACCACATGCATGAGGGACCTGAAACACACATCAGTGCACCTGTATCTGCACAACAGTAGAGAAAGTATTGAGATAATTCATTACAGGTAATTGGAAAGAAACATAGAACGTGACACTTGGAATCAACATTTAAGCAGGATTTTAAGAGTGTAGCTAGTTGGGGTAAAGTTTACTTTCTATTATATAAGCAGTAAGAGGTTGTCATTTGTTCTGTTGGTTCCAGTGGTTGCCACTTGTCATATAAGTCTGTCACAGGGTAAATACTAGAAAGAGAGAGATAGAGTAGAAGAAGAGAGTGCAGAGGCATGATAAACGCAGGAAGAGTTTTTTTTTTTGTTGTTATTGTAGAAATCATGGTGGACTGTGAATGCTGAATCCCTAATTACTTCAGTTTCTGTTTTCTTCTCTTTGGGAACCTAATTGAAGTGATATGAGCGCTCTGCTCAGGGTGATGCTGGTCACAAACCACAAAACTGTTAAGAACAGTGCTTGGAAACAAAAAAAAGCCTCAAAAACACATTAAAGACAAAAGTGTTACAAGTAAAAGATCCCACTTCTGCTTTGTTATATTCAGAAAGGTTGCTCACAAATGAGGTCATGTGTATGGACTGTGCAGGCAGATAATTTTTTTTAAGCACCACTGACTTGACTGATGGTGAGGACCATACTGTAGGGGCTGGATATCAATGGCTGGTTTGGCATGCTAAAAAGAAAAAAAAATCACTAAGTTTGTGTTTGTAGAGTTTAGCTTAGAGAAAATGCAGATCGTAGAAAGAGAGCAGAAATAGCAAATCCTGCTAAATAAAGCCATATAGAGCCAAACAAAAGAAGCAGCTAGTGGCACTGCCCTGTCTGCCATCACCACTGCAGGTGCAATGATTCATGGGAGAATTCATCTAGGAATGAGCTGGCGGGCAATAAATCACCTCTACTGCAAGACATCTGCACACACTGAACCCAGCTTCTTCTTCTCTGCTTGTTTGCAGAAGTTTATGAATGCCTATGTGCACGCTGATGGGTGTGGCCAGTCATGTATCTGACTGTGTATAGACATTATTTAAATCTCTATCACATAATAAATCAAATGCAAATCTCATATAGCTTAGGCAGTTTATTAGTGATTAAGCAGTAATGCATATCTAAAACATGCACTGTGAGAATGCCAATCCCTACTTCCACCACCCACTCTCACAGACTCTCATTTTGTCTGTCGTGCAACAAAGCAAGTACGTACTATTATAACAAAATTAGTTAAAACTAAGTTTTTCTGTCTGTCTATTTCACATTGTTTCATTCTGCTAAGCATCCCTCTGTCTCCATCCTCTCCGCACTGCGGACTGTCCCTCAGCAGTGAGATGGTCTTTAAAGCAGCATATTTATCTCTGCATCAGTGACATCACCAGTGAAAGGAAGGAACAGAGAGAGAAAGAGGGAGAGAGCAAAACAGAAACAACAACAACAACAACAACAACAAAATCCCGTCTGCTGTCTGTCTGGCAGAGGTCAGTCTTTGAGTGGTGAGGATGGGGTAAAATGAGTTTACAGAGGAGACAAAGGCACAGTGTTGTTTTTGATAGAATATGGGTTTGCCCTTTGCATTATTTATACTGATACATAACTGCATCAATTGGATACATCTCCCTTATACTGTGAAATCCCCCTTCAGTGTTCCTGATCCTAATACAGGTGTTTCCAGTATAACCCGACTGCTAGTTGCAGTGTGGCAGAGACTGCAGGCAGATAAAAACAGAAGCATAAAATAAGGGGGGACAGAAGATCGAGCTGTAGCGCGCAGCAGAATGCTTCTCTCAAACAGACAAGCTGACCTTTTTTGCTTTTTAGTTCCATAACAGTGGCTTTCGTATTACTTACACAGCTTGCTTTTACTGTCTCTCTCTCGCTCTCTCTCTGTCATATATATATATATATATATATATATATATATATATATATATATATATATATATATATATATATATATATATATATATATATATATATATATATATATATATATGTTGAATCCCAGTTTCTCCTCTACCTCCTTTAATGCCTCTTTAAGTCTCATGACAGTGGACTGAACACCATAATAGCAAGGTTTAATGGATGGTAGTAGTATTGATGAGCAAACATATATAACTGCATAAGGTAAACATCTCTCAAATATTCCCTATAGGCTGGAACAGGGTCAGCAATATAAGCATATTAGTGCCCCAGTTTCCTTTGTTTTGTCTACATAGAAATGATGAGCATACATAGAGCAGATTGTTTTTTCTATATGGAGAAGAGAATCTGAACTCCAGTGTTCAAACAAAAGTATATTAATAAAGTTGAGCTTTCAACAGCATCTCAGTGGATTTTGCAATTGAGGTTTGCTTAGGTGTGATTCCACTGATGTCCTGTAAATATCAATATGTACAGGCCATGTAATGGATCATCTGATTGTTGAGGTGTTCTCTGTATTATTATAGTGTCTTTAACTTACAATAAAAAGCACCTTGAGGTGACTGTTTTTTGACACTGTTTTGATTTGGCGCTATATGAATAAATTTGAATTAAAATATATAATCAAGCCCATAATTAAAGTTTGAAGATTCTCATCAAGAGTCAGAATCCGTTTTTTTATAACTGTAGTTTATAAATAACGTTATTTAAGTATATCAAAGATATGTTGCAGTACAGCAGTTTCAGATAGGGGATGAAGCATTTGTCCATCCTAGAACCTGGGTTCATTTCCTGCTAGTAGTACCCATTTCTATATTACTAACAAAGAAAATCTCTTGACATATTACAGCCTTCTGATTGCAGAAAACAAAAGCAGCATGTATATAAGTGGAGGTACAAGACTATCTATGTCCTCCCTAGGGGCAGACACCTCCGATGCAGTTCAGGGGAGATGTCCTCTCCAAACTGGGAGGAGAAAAAACAAGGAAAAACAAGGATAAAACAATAGATCCTACTCAAATAGAATGCAAAACATGCCCAAAAAAATTTTTTTCCTGGTTGTTATGGTTACAGTACATGGGAAAGTGGACTGGAGAATATGTTCATATTCCTTAATGAAACAGGACTTGTAAGACTATGAAGCCAAAGAGGAGCGAGTTGACATGGAAGTGAAGTGTGAAATTAACAGATTCAGCTTGACTACATACAAGCTGTAGCAGTCATGACCTCTGGTTCTCAACCAATCCTTCCTTATTTCTCACAATCTCATAGTTTCTTATTCCAGTATGTAGTCAGGGATATATTGGCTACTTTTCTACTTCTGAGAAAAGCCAACACTGCCTATGTGTGTATGTGTGTGTTTATTTTCACATTATATCAACTCTTTCTTTAACTGCATCTTCTTCTTCCAGTTGTTCATTGAGGCAGTTATTCACAGCTCGATCCAGTGGGTCTTATCAGACTGGCTGTTTATCTGTTGCATTTTACGGTCTTATCTGCAGAGGTGTTGTCCATCTGCTCTAGATGACAAGGTTCTGGTTCTCTTTTTTTAAAAAAAACATTATTTACACAGGGAAAGTTGGCTTAGCATTCACCTTCTTTTCCAGCATCCAAACAGTTGAATACACCATATTTTTGCTAAAGGAAGCCATTGAACCACTTAAAGTTTAAAGTGGAATTTCTAACACAAGTTGCGTTATTAAACAGTTTTGGAAAAGGGGGCACCTTCATGGGTAAATTGTAGTGTAATATACATTTTATACAAGTCTCATGAAACATCTTTTAAATCCTACTTTCAGTCGAAGGGAAAATGCATGTGTCTTTGCATTTCTGGAAGAGCCAAAAGAAACATCCTCTATATGAAATAACCTGTGATTAGCCAAAGTGGCTTGCAACTTAGTGGGATTTTGCCCTCTGAGAAAAGTGAGTGTTTCCTCACCCAGTTTGGTCATAAAGGAATTAAAATGGCTGCATGCCCACTATTATAGTGTTCACTCTTTTACTGTCCTGTTTAAAGAAGATTTATGTTGATGTGCCCATCCCACAAAGTACGTTCTGTCTGTTCTGTTAAAAAAAAAGTAAAAAGAAAAAAAGCACCGCTGCAGCATTGCACCTTCCATGTTTACATTTAATCAAAGAACATAGACACCACCATGTATTTGACACATCTCTAATAGGCACCTCCAGTCTAGACACAAGGACTTATATTGGCTAAATGGAAGGCATAAGACATCTGCAGGGCACCATCCATTCAGACTCCATTACCCCACAGATAGGCTTTCTCAGTCCCAAACTAGCCATCACCATCAGTCAGTAACCAACATAAGAACCCATATAGACCCAGTGTTCTGTCTCCCAGCCAATTAAGTAGCAGTTATGAGTCCAGCAACACAGCTCTGATGGGACAAATGACAAATAATAAGACATGCCAAGTCCAAAATGAGCCTGGGCCTAATTGGTGGACATTAAGCACACTGAGAGTGACTTGGACCAGACGGAATGGTTAAGAGTCTGTAACAGTATGAGTGTGCGGCAGTAAGATTGGATAGAGCCGTGATGGCACATATTTAGAATTAACTAAGGCAACATATTGCTCTCCTTTTCCCTTCTATCCTCTTTTGTCCCATCTGATACCTACGGATGTTTTTCCATACAGAAACTATTGGCCCAGAGCTCATCCAGATGCAAATAGCTACACATCCACACGAGGAGAGATGCTGAACTTTAAAGAAGTGAGCCTGACTTGAGAGAGGAAACTGGTAAAAGAAAGAACACCAAAGGGAGGAGCTGAGAAATTCAGAGCATGAGGGTTTGAACAGACTGCAACATTTCATCATCAAAACTCCAACAAGCAGCTATTCAGAAAAAAAAAAAAGAAAGACTGAACTGTGTCGATTTGTTTCGGAGGGTGAAAAGCCGGTGGTGAGATCAAACAGGCCTTTGATATTTCTGTCATGTATAAAGGGATCCTCACTCTTGGGAGGATATGCTAGTGAACAAGCACTTCTTATATTCACTGTTTATCTTGTGCTCTTTGCCAATATATACATACACCTCAGCGAAATCCATCCCACAATGCATGACACAGGCTTCTTTTCTCCACTGGATTCAAAGCTTTTGAGCTTTAACATTATTGTGTTTGTCAGAAGAATTACAGCATCCAATTTCTTTGACAAGGCTTCCCCACCTGCCATAAACCCCAAAAGCAGTAACCAGTGGTTCAGCAGAGTGCCACTAAAACCATTTCTGTGTTCATCCAATTCTTTTTCTCTGTCTCAGTGTTGGTTCATTGGCCACACTGATGTTTTATGTGGGTAAGGCATCAAAAGTCGAAGTAATGTCTGAGAGAAGTGGTGACAGAATTAACACAATACACAAGGTACTGGACCAAGGAGACAAAGTGATCACTATCAAATAATCTACTATAAAATGATTAGTGTTTCTGTGATGATGATATATACCTTTATACCCATGTCACGGTCATGTCAGTTTAGTTCACCATATCTATCTCTTTGAATCTCTGCCTCTTACACTGTAGTTATAATAAAAGAAAAAAAAAACTCAGAGAGTACTATCATACTGCTGTCTCTTAACCTTGAGAATCAATTTACCAAAGAAGAAAAAGTAGACTGGCTAAAAGTATGCGATGATAAATCAAATTACCTAGCTTAGAGATCATTATTCATAAGCCACTAGAGCTGTCTGGCTTTTAGATTCATTCAGTTTTGTGGTTCAATAAGGCCAGTGACTTGCTGCATAAACTCAGTGCTAACTGTGTTACTTTGTGGGTGTTCTCACTTTGCAGTTCAACTTTGAATACAGACAATTCTTCTTGCTGCTCCTGCATATGAATGCACTCTCCTACTTGATGCAAAAACATACCTCCAGAAACTCAGACGCAAAAGTCACAGGATCAAATAATACTAAAAATAATAAATTAGTTTATTTGTTTAGCACTTTTCAAATCACATAGAGACCAACTGAACACAATAAAATATATCACTATCAAAAATAAAAAAGGAAAGTAATAAAAACACAACATAAAACAGAGTGAATAATATGCCACGATAATATGAAAATCTACTCAAAGTTGCCCCAAGGACAGCTTGAAATACAGCCCAGTCACATACGTGTGTGTGTGTGTACTGCCGTGCATGTGTGTGCGAGGATGTGTGATTCTGTCCTGACTTCATGCAGGATTAATTGATTGAAGCTGTAACATCATCCAGATTTCATTTCCTTCTGAGAGATGTGCATCCTAGCAACAATCTTACAGGACACACATTGCAGCGTACTTGATGTCAACACCTTCTCTCGCTCTCTCTCTCTCCCACACACACACACACACACACACACACACACACACACACACACACACACACACACACACACACACACACTTGTCATCCAGCAGTGTTGAGCACATTGAGAAAACGCATCTCCACTGATCAAATCCATCTACATTAGTATTCATTTTGAGGTTTCAAGACAATGAAAGTTTATAAATCTCTTGCCGAGAAACACTTATTAGGCTATAATGTAAATACAGACCCACTAATATATGGGAAGAGCCCAGGGGATGGAAAAACAAGGTTGGACAGTGGGATGATTAGGATGACTCATCAACAAAGAGCCAAGTCACAGTTGAGTTTCCCGCACACCTTGAAAGACATTATTGTGATGCAAGACAAGGAAATGTTTGATCCTCTGGAAAAAAAATAAAATAAAATAAAACCTGGCTGGTCTAAGCTGGGGATGTCTGTACTGTATGGACACACATACCACATCCTGTATGGACAGAGGAAGCATACTACATATGTTCAATTGGATGATTAGGTTAAGAGATAAAAACTGTACTCTTGCTGGTGATGTGTGTGTTTGTGTGTTTGTGTGGATATCTGCATGTGTGAATACGTGACAGACATAGGGCATAGAGTAGCTGTGTTTCTTGTGATGGGGGGCCTGATTACATCAGAGAACCATTTGACTGGTGCTGAAAGTGCCCGTTATAAATCCACAAACTCCTGTTCCCTCCAGGCAAGCTCATTGTATTCGGGTAAAAGATGCATCCTCAGTTCCTTATAGCACGAGAACAGCTGGAGCTTCCTCAACTTGACAAAGAAGGTACCAGTGTCTCAGACACAGCAGCACTGGGGCTGCACTGATCCACTACTTATCTGGGGAAACTGGACCAGTGGGAGACATTCAGGGTCTTAGCTGAGTGCCTCCCTCCTGTCTGCAAAGATCTGTTTTTGGAGGGCTTAATTGGAAGCAGGAGAATGATGTCCAAGGAATGTACTCTGTGGTGAAACATAACGACCCTGTTATCCTCTCTTCTCTACAACCTTTTCCCTCCTAAATTACTTTCTTGCCTTTGTGTTTCCTCACTTTTCTCAAGCCAGTGTGTTTACAGTTCTCTAGTTGTTTATTGCCAAATACTATGAGTTCAAGGCATCTTTTGTTCATACTTACAGTCTTCTTCTTTTGTCTAGACACAGAAAGAAACAAAGATAATATTTCATAATACTGCATCTCTGCTAAATAATGAGATGGTCCAGCCATAAAACAAACAAACAAACACACTGGGTGGTAGACTCAACCAGCACAAATGGACAAAACATTTTAAAATAGAAAAAATGCAGCTATGAGACGATAAAGAGAAAAAGAAGCATATTATTACCCTAAGAACCAAGACTTGGCTGCATGTAGTGATGATACATAATTGCTTGAGGCACAAAACCAAGAATATTGCATCTGGATATAGAATATACTGGAGCCTTAGGTTTGGCAAATTACCACATTATTTACATGAATCTAATTCCTCCCTTCCACGCAATGGGAAAAGACAAGATTTTAAATGAAACCTGTCCAAATACATAATGCCTTCCATCCAAGTCTCTCAACAGCTGCAACAAAGCAAATGAATGGATATGGGGACATTAAAAATGGAAATTAATAAAAAGGAGTAATTACCTGTGGATTATCTCAGTGTAGTAATTAAACAGCATTGGCATATGTTTGACTCTGATATGCCCGCAGAGCTTTATGAATTATGCTGATGGCAGACTATCCTGAAGCTTTTGTTATGTTTTCTGCTATCACTAATATGGACCAGATAATACACTGAGGACAGGTAACTGTTAGAATATGAGCATTTTTCTTGCAAGCTAATCCTGCTACAGAACTAAATGGAAGTGATTAAAGCTTGTTTAACTGACCTTTTTGGAAAATAAGCTTGTTCATTCTCTTCATAATAATTGCATTGAATATTTGACTCATACAGTATCTGTCTGTTAATAAAGATACAGCCAGAAGATTTGTTTAGCATATACTATAAACCAAAAGCTACGGTAAAGCATACACCATGGCCTCATGAGTGCATTACTGACATGGGTGTTATGAGCACTGAGCCTAAACTTTGGCTCTGTCCTGTAATTCTTCACTGAGTCCTCACACTGCATGCTTAGACCTGAGCCCCACACATTTCTGCTTTTAAATAATACTTGCATTTTGATGAAGCAGAGCAGAACTTAGCTGAACTAAGCTGAACTTCAGAGGGAGGGGGGAGAATGTGTTTTTTTTACCGACAGCCAAATGACTTTCCAGTGAGGTGAGTGCAGTGTTTCAGATTGGTGCACCACGCAAATGTCTCATGTTTTGCATGTGCCCTTTCTCAGCAGTGTGGATGCACAACATTTTTTTTCCTTTTACTTCTCAAACCAAACTGAACAGCTGTCAAAATCAAATGAATGATAAATAAATGAAAGAAATAATGATACTCAGACAGGTTCAGATTTATTCAGCCAACAGCTATTTCAGCCTACAAAACCAAGCAAACAGTCTGCAGCAATTTCTAACAGCACATACTGGGCCTTCTGTAGCTACCCCTGATATAAGTCACCATGCTGTTTCCATGTTAGAGAACCTGCACTTACATTTTATTTTGGTTTACAGACTATTTGTGCCCTGCTCTTTTTTGACCCACTAATTTGAACTGCTCTTGGTAGAATGCTAGTCATAACATGCCCCACTTAGTAAATTTGGCCCAAAACATGTTGATTTCTGCTGTAAGGTTGGGCCTTTTAACATCTAGAATCTAGAAGTGACACAATTGAGTAGCCAGTGCCAAAGCAGACATTCAAGGAGAGGATGCATCGGTTTTAATTTTTCAATCAGAGGTTGCAAGTTGGTGTGCACATCGAGCTTAACACTGTCCACTGTACTAAGCTAGGATAACTGTCTTCTGGGTGTAGCTGGAATATAAGAAAGCAAACAATTACAGTTCCCAACATGTCTAATTATTCCTTTCAAGCTTTTATTTTTTACTATCTTTAATGTACAGGACAAATGTGAAAAATAAAAATACATTTTTTTCTCCATTATGAAAAACAACTTTAGGCTGGAAATTACAGTCAATGGCCCCATTCGATCATCAGCCATTTTTGGTTCCATTGTTATTCACAAGGGGTCACCACAGTGCATAGCTCCGGATGTTTGATTTGGTAGATTTTTTGTTCCAGATGCCCTTTCTCCCCCAGGGGAGACACAAATTGATGGACACAAATTGGGATCTTTCACTTGTTAGGCAGATGTCTAACCCACTATAATATTTGAGCCACTCTTTCACAGCCTTTAAATGCTAGGCTTAAACCAAGAATGCACTAGTGCAAGTTAAACCATTGTTACAACATCTATTTTAGAAGATGTGGAACCTATAGCTAAACAGTGCTGTGTAAATAGGCTTTAAAAATCTTGTCCTCCATTTAGGTAACATAAGTTAATGACACAGCATGGCATCAGCCTTAACAAGAATAACTTATTGTATTATTTATCTTCTCAGTTTTTTCTATACTTGATTTTTGTTTCATTTTAATGGAAGTTTCTACACTCAGTGCCCTTCAGTCATTCAGGGACAAGCACGCATAGTCCTGCACGCTCAAACAAACAGAGTAAGTGAGAAGGACAGACAGAGCAGGACGTGCCTCCCCTCTGTGCTCACCCAAGTGGGTGTCCATCAGGCTAAATGAGAGATGAGAGGTTCAGCTTCATGTGACTTGGATACGATCCTAATGACTGAGACCTGGCAGAGACAGACCAGCCACATTCAAGCATATGGAAGAGCACAGGCAGACATGCACATAAACACACACATATAATCACGAAAAATGAATTTAAAAATGTGCACATGCATGTTTCCAAACATAACTACCAGCAGCTGTCACCTTCAATCAACATATTATTGCACAAGTATAAGGGAGCGCTCATCGGAGAGATGAGGCAAGGACAATTATGGATGAAATTTTTAACAATAACCTTCAATTGTACTGCTCAAAAGAAAGATGAGAAATAAAGGCAAATAGGATAAAAATAACAACAACAAAAATACACCGCAAGGATACTTCTTTTGCTTGATTACAGCCACAGCCTTACACAAAAGAAATCCCTTTAGAAGTTATTTATAGGGTTTGCTCAATGATTAATGGCTGCATATTGGGGAGCTGAAGGCAGGCAGTATACAGCAAGGCCATAGCTGTCCCAGTATTCCTGCTACACGGGCATCAAATGAGCCTGCACACACACCAGCCTGCAAATGTGGGCAAACACACATTTGCCTCTGTGGAGCGGGAGTCAGTCGAGGCTGATCTACCTGTACTTTAGCTAATGGAATGGAAGACTCCCTGCTGTGTGCTGTTCAGCTTGATTTCCCCTGGCACCACAGTCAGCCAGGGGCTCGCACTTGATGATTATTCACATCCCTACACACATTACTAACGAAGGCCATAGCATTGTTTATGTCTGGTCCAGAGAGCATGTTGTTGTCTGGTGATCATCAAGCATGGTGTTTTTACAAGATACTCAAGCATGTACTATCCCACAATACAACCATAATTAGGTTTTTATTTAGACTTTCTCACTGGTTAGTTTTAATCTAGAAATGTCTACTTGGGTTTGTTCCTCCATATCTGTGTGACTATATGCGTATCATAATCAGCATAGACTTGGCTCTCATAATGTTACACAAATGCTTGTCCTCATAGTCAGAATGGAATTAGAATGGAAAAATCCTTTTAAATATGCCCCTTTTAAGAGAATGTTAAAATAGGGCTTGTGGCCAATGAGACCGCTTTTAACGTCACTCTTGAAATGATTTGTTATTGCATTTGCATTGCAAATATGTGTTAGATTGTTGATTGAAAGTCATTTGTTAGATTGCTATTTGTTGTATTTGTTGTAACTTTTGCTGGACTCTTGGCCAGGTCTCTCTTGGAAAAGAGATTTTAATCTAAAAAAAAAAACATTATTATTTTTTTTAGTTTTAGATGTTTTTTTTTTGGACACAGTGGGAATTCAAAGTGGCTATAGGAATGGCACAGTTCGTCTCTTGGCCCACTTTCTTGTCTGCTGGTTGGACTGCCATAAAATTTAGCAAAAAGTACTCCCATTTCCTGAAGTACTGTGCTTTATAACCGGCAAAACAAATTAAATTCCTGTCACCCCCATGTGTATTTTGTGTCCTGAGGTCTAACTATGAAAAAGTAATTTACTACTTTTCTAAGGTAAACATTGACTTTAACATGCTACCACCTTCACTGTAGGTAAGTTAACATGTCAGTGCTAGAGTTAATCTCATAAACAGTCACACACCTGCTAACACCACTCTAAACTTATAGCCTTGATAAATGTTTGGTTATATTTTGTCATGTTAACTCATTAATTAAAAAAAAGATAAATCATTGATGAAAATAAGATTGAAAAATAATCTACATGTGCTTGGGTATTGAACACGTGTGCATTTATTTAATGAAACGGGCATGTGTCTGTATTTGTAGAGCTTCTCTGTGTGAATATATTGTTTTACTTTGTGACTTCGTGTGCATGTACAGTACATGTGTCACAAAACTACTTTCTGTGCGTGGGCCTTTATCTTAGTGTGGATGTCTATTGACCTCTCTCTGACTCAATTATTTTTCTCCCTGTAGCAATAAGGATTAGAACGTTTTCACAGCTACAGAAAAGAAAAACTCAATTCATTTGGTGGAAACATGACAATAAAGAAGAAATTGGTTTTCTCGGGTTGAGAAGATAGAAATTTTGAAAATAATTTTCCACCCATAGATGACATTTTTGGGTTTAGAGAAGCCTTTTAGTTATTATTTTCCTGGAATGTCATTTCACATAAAAGAAGAGAAGATTAAAGAAAGTCTGTCTATATGATTCTTAATAAAACTAACATATTGAGGCGCTTAGGCTGGTTAACATGACGTACTCGCAGTCCAGTAAAGGCTAAGAACAACTCTAATGTGATGTTAACAACACAGCTGACATGTGCGAACTGAACAGAACAGCAGTTAGAACGCCACAGACCTGAAAGCGAGAAGAAAAGGTGATGATTTGGCTCTCTTAGGTCTTGCCTGAAATACACACACAAAAAAAGACACAACTGCAAAATGATTGGAGTCAAAAAATGCTGCTGGAATAAGGAATTAATACCTTTGGCACCCTACTGAGTGAGTAAATGGCTTGTGGGGGTCTGACTGAGTGTGTACTAGAGCTTAGAAATGACTGGATCTTTTATGCCAAAACATCACAGACAAGACAGCACAAGGTTTTGAATTTGAAAGCCTGGCTCAAAAATGAAATGTGTATGAATGTGTTCTTGTGAACATGTACAAAAAGAAAAGAAAAGGCATCACTGAACCACATCAGAGGCAATAAAAAAAAGAAGCTTTGATTTTTAAATGCTTATTAAATGATGCCTAATTGTTTGTGTAAAAGCTATTTATCTGTGAAATAGGGTATCTGTCTTTAAGGTGAACATTTAAGGTGAAAAATTAGACAGTCGCTCGTCTACTTGATGCATTGCTTTTTCTCTCCCCTGTACATAGAATCAGCCATAATTGGCTACACCCTCTCATTTGTCTCCCTCTCATTCATCTTAACAAATAAACAAACTTATTCCATTTGCTGCGTGATTGATTCCTCAGCTCTGACTTTTATTTCATCTCTGGGTTAATGCATTTAAGTTAATGTGTTGTCATCATGATAGAATAGTGAAGGTTCTTGGCATTGCAACAAACTTGACTTGTGTTTTCCAGAGTCCCCTTAAACACTCAGTACGAAGCTAAATGAAACAGCATTGATTCACCAAACTCTAACTGAGAGAGCTCTGCACCACATTTGTAACACTGCATCAAAATAAATGTCAGCTTAGGAAATGGCTTTTTGGACAAATGCACAAACATCATCCTCATGACAAAGCACGATGACTGTGCTTGGGAGAAGGAGGCTCTTGGGAGGAAAGTCAGTTTATGATTTGTAAATTACTAATTTCAAACTAGTTGGGAAAAGCAGGGCATGGAGACTGAATGATCAAGTTGCTCCATTTTTTGCAAGGAATTCTGTGCTGCTTGCAACTGCAAGGCTGGTATTGTTTTCACCCTGGGAGTTCTCGTGTGTGTCTGAGTTTAAAATGTAGACAGAAGTTTGAAGACGGTCTGATATGGTCCATGAGTGCCAAACAAGGGAGGCAAAAGGAAAGGAGCCAAAAGACCACTGGTCCCTGTTTATGATGCTGTCCCAACTGCTTTTTATTCAAAACTCCCCCTGCTGGGTATTTTACCTATTGTATAAACATGCCATAAACATGGCACCTACCTAGCATTAAAAGGTAGGTGCAATTGGAGAACTGCAATATGATCTCATGTTTTATGTTGCATTTTCATCTGGTGTATTAAAAGTATATACTTTTATTATTTTCACCTTGTTGGCCTATGTCTCTGTCATCATTGAAAATGTGGTCCTGGAAACACAGATTGTGGCAGGTATTGTCAAAAAAAAATTATGGTTATATAGTTGAGACCAACATGAAGTTCTGCTATGGATACTGTTTGAGAGCTTGATGGTGTTGCAGCTTGTGGGATTCCATCTCAAGACGGGTTTTAGTTGTGAATACTTATGCATCTTTTGATCAAGCTCTTTTTGCTAAACATACTTCAGTACTTTTAAGTAAGATTCTTTAATGCAGGATCTTTACATAACATAACAGACAAGTGGTTTGTGGTCGAAAAATTTAGCAATGCTTGGTAATGTTTTAATTTCTTCCTCTTGTTTTGTTTCATTAAACCAAACCTCCGGAACAAGGCAGCTTTTGCAATCTTAAAAGAAGTGTTGATTATAAAACAGCAGCTGACAGTTAAGTCAATGCTAAAGATTCCCTCAGTACTTTATTTTAAATGAAGAGTATTCAGTGCTTGCTAATGCAAGCAGTTCATGTCTCAGTTTCTGTTGCATATTTGGGCTGTGCTACAACTGAGACGAAGCAGTTTTGATAAAACTCAGTTTGCTCAATAAGCAAAACGATCATTTGCCTAAATCTAAAATCAAATATGTCTGGTGGCAAAAGCAAATAACAGTATTGAATTTTATGCTTTGCAGTGTTCATTTCATTGCCTAAACAAATAAAAAAATGAATACAAGAAGCAGAGAGCCAGACATTCAGCTCTCTTCACTCCCCCAAGGTAAAACATTTTGCCAGTTTCTCTGTGAACGTGAGACCAACTGGTATTAAAAGTCATTCTGCAACTGGGAATGAGAGCAGAACCATAAAGTTAACTCTGAATTAACAAATAAAAAAGCTCCATGATAAACATAGACATACCTAAAGTGAAAGCATATTTCTCTTCCTTTGAATTTCATGGGTTCTTCCAAGATCATCTACAGTATTCAAGCAGCATGACTGATGCTCCACTGGACGAACAATGCAGTGACTGTGTCATTGGCATTTCTCTCTGTGTGAGTACCTTTTCTGGTATTGCAGGTCCTTTGGGGGTAGTCATTTTCCTTGCGCTCTCTGATGTGGTACAATTATGGTTCTTTTTTTACAGCACTCAGCCAGTTCAGAACACATTAAGGCAGGAGAGGCGAACATATATTTTCTGCTAAAAAACTGACGACATTAAGAAGAGGAGAGAAAAAACACACACATACCCACATACACAGTATTACTACTAGCCAATTTAGACAGGTTTCTGATTAATGCAAAATGCCATTCTGGCAAACTGATGAATTAGCAACAATAATGAGAATGGAAGAATAATAATAACAGAAGAGCAAGATAAAAACTTATTTTAACAGATAAAGTGGAAGGGCCCAGATGTGACAAAGGAGTAAATAAGTGGGTATAAGAAGCTCAAGCTGAATTGGGAAAATAGCAGGAGAAAGAGGCAAAAGAAGATGATTGTGGAGTAGAGGACAGTAAATGAAAGACAGAGTGAGGACTTTAAGTCTGCAAGCTGCCTAATAACCCTTAGCTGCTGATCGGGCTGTTTCTTGGCGCCAACACTAAATGTTCTGTTCAGTCGTCCACAGTCACATAATCCTCTTATCCGAGTTGATTTCAGCACTGTGAAGTGACAAGCGACTGTTTGCTGTGAAACTGGCAGAGCCCTGACGGTCGTTTGTGTCTTCAGCTCAGGGAACAAAGCCTAAGGGAGCAGAGAAGGCAGAGATGAACACAGGGTCTGCATACCTCATCCAAATGAAAAGAAAGTAACTGAATTCCTGGAAGATAGCCCTGTGAATCTTGCTGCCCTTCAAAGCATACCTGTAAGAAAGAAAACTCATATGCTTGCTTTTTATTCCCTACAAGGTCATCAACAAAGGGTTCTGTTAAATCAATGAAGCTACTGGGAGGAGATCTTAGGCCAAGGACTCAAGAGTTTGATTTTTGATCTCATCCTGAAAGTTAAGTCTCATTCATGAAATGTATTCAATGAATTGGGTATGAACCACAGGTCAGATTTAATCACTCTAGTCTTCATACAGTATTTAACCTTGTTTGGGGGCACAAACAATATAAACCTCTTGGCTGGATAGTATGCATGAGGAGAAATGTGTCTCAGTGACACTGATTACAAAGACTGAGGAGCTAGTCATTTTAATCAATAAATGCACAGTCATGAAATCTCTTTTCCTTGCCCTAATCCTTCTTTCCACCTGTTTTCCCCTATGGGATACCTGCAGCTCTGGGATTAACTCTTGGAGAAAAGCAAAGCAGTGAGTGTTTCTGACTAGTATATGTCCTGCTGTGGGAGAGATAGCTGCCCAGCTGATCAGCGCCACAGGGTGCTTCCTGCTCTGTTAAAGAGATAACACTTGCAAGGTTTGAGACCTACACCTTCCCATAAGAACCATCTACACATGCTCACACACACCAAATTTGGGGTGGGTGGGGGGTGGGGTGATTTGGTTCTGTGGACGAGGGCTTTGCAACATTTCAGGGATAACAGATATATTGTTTTAAAGGATCAGTAAGCTGTTTTTAGGGAATTTCCAGCAAGATCAAGCTTCCCACACACACACACACACACACACACACACACACACACACACACACACACACACACACACACACACACACACAAAAGTGAGCCATTTCCTCTCTCTGCAGGTGCCTTCTGCTTTCTGTGAGAGCTAGGAAGCGAGAGAGTTCGTGTAAATGTCTGATCTCATAAATGTCATTCATTTGTACGTGCGCAATTTTACTCTGACACTATTCTGTTCTGCACGGTGCTGCTGCATCAGCTTATTCATTTCATTTGATCAATTCCGCCAATTATAAGTTGCACCGTTGGCTGACAAGAGGGGTAACAGAATCTGTTGAGCTTCTACTTTCTCCTAATGTGACGAGCAAAAAAGAAGCGAGGTAAGAGTGAGAGAAGCATTCACTCCTAAAATATGCGTTTTCACTAAAAACACAATTTCCAACACAGAATGTCTATGTTGTTCTCATACATGTGTTGACATGTGTAATTGTCATTTATTGAATGAGTTATAGTAATGTGAATTCCTCTGGGTGCCCTTTATTATACGGTTTGAAGCATTAAATACTGCAGTATTTCAGGTTTCTGATAGCACAGCACACAATGTTTGTTTGGCGCAGATGTCTCTGTTGAGGCTGGTTTCATATCTTTCTTTTCAGCTATCCTATATAAATGCGGCATGACTGCACATCTAAGCAGTTCATAAACACCAAGTGCCAAA
Source organism: Pterophyllum scalare (assembly GCA_024447675.2). Taxonomy (NCBI): domain Eukaryota; kingdom Metazoa; phylum Chordata; class Actinopteri; order Cichliformes; family Cichlidae; genus Pterophyllum; species Pterophyllum scalare. Next base: position 38,501 of record JAMQGT020003944.1, read on the forward strand.
TATAGACATTATTCCACCCAGCTCATATTGCACACACATATTGTAATCTCCCCAGTCTATCTCTTTCTTATTTAATAAGAACTGGCTTATCTCACTCATTTTATACTGAACGACAACCAGGCTTGGACAGGAGGGCAGATGGCACACAAGATACCATGTAATTAAGGCTGTGAAAAGATGGGGGCCAGAGAATTGATGGCTTCAGTCTTAAAACCAGCCAGAGTAGCTGTGATTTTCATATTTCAGCTTCAGGGTAAGATTTGAAAATGTCCCTTTAGTGATGGATTGAGCTAAAATATGCAATCTGGCAGCTAGTGGTGTCATTGAGACCATTCATTACAAATTCATTAACTCACATCTTCTCTCCACCCTTTGCGCTTGTACTGTAGCTACGATGCAAAATAGGCTTGGGTTGGGTGGGAAATAAGTAGAATGCATTTTGGCTCTCTTTTCCCATTTACTTTAATCTCTGACATCTGCTAGTTTCTATGTTGTAAATGTTGTGTATATGTTAAGACAACAGTCTACAATTTCAAAACTTGTAAATGAACAGTTATCCTCTTAATCTGTCTGTCTCTGTGTTAAGTGAACATCTGTGTTCATAAAGCATCAGCCTGTACAAAGGAGCTCAACATGAATGCAAACAGCTATGATAGAAAGCCTTTTGGGATAAGACATTTTATTGCTCCCTGTGATATGGCCAGCTGTTTTCTATTATAGACACATAGGGGAGTGAACAAAAAAGCTGAAACAATTCAGATGTTCAGGGTTTTCTTCAGTGTAATTAAATATCGCAGCTGATCAAAATGACATACATCAGGGACACAAAAACACAGAACGCACACATATCTCACCAGACACGTTTTAGCAACTTGTGATAAAAAAACAGCTCTAAAAAACAAAATGGCATTACTGCTCAGCCAGTTTACACCAAAGTAAATCCATCACCACTATAATATGCCAGTCTGTAGCAAAGAGATTTCCCTGCGTCCTTCGGTGATTTCCACTTCCTACAGCGCCCGGTTTAGCACATGCAATATGCTCATTGAAACTGATCCAAACAACCGTGCTCTGTGCTCTCTCCTACAAGATAATTAGCTGTGAAGAGATGAACATTGGTTCACTGACATGACACTTGTTTATGGAAAATCCCTTCTAGGTAAAGTTTCAAACTGCTACGGACACCTGTTATGGTTTTTATTACTGCAAACTTGCAAAACATGTTGCTTTAACAATGATACAGTAAAAATTGTGTAATGGTGATGAAAATGTAACAGAAAAAATAATGTATTCTACTATTTCTAAACACCAGGCATTTCAATTCTTTGATCGGATTTATGGTAGATTTCCGGTTAAGAGAGTGCAGCCACAGTGCACTCGTGTACTTTCAAAACATTGATTGGTTTTTACTTTTTTTCTTACCACAGATGGACCTTTCTGGCTCCACAAATCAGAAGCATACAAATGTGGACAGGTTTCTCATTATAAAGATCGAATAAGACTTTGTGTTTCTAATCTTTGTGCATAACTGTCTTTCACGGCTGCATCATGGCGAGACATATGCGAAGGCATGGTCTAGCAGTTTTACTTAACAGCAAGTATTCACACAAGTCTATACACACACACACACACATATAGGACTTAAGTAATATGAATATGTGGCTGCTTTTCTTGATAATGAACTTGATGTCTGTAAAAGACTTGTTGTACAGCTCTTGTAATTATTGCTGCTTCAATGTCACACTCTCACCTCTCTGAGTGAAAGTTCTGCTTCAGCCAGTTTTTCAATATACAGAGTTAATATGCTTCTTCTTTAGCCACTCATTTGTTGCCTTGGCTAAAGGAAGGAGGTTCTTCCAAGATTTTACAGTACATGGCGTGGTCCACTGGCCTCTCAATGTGGTGAAGCTGTCCTGGACCTTTAGTAGAAAAACAACCCCACTTCCATGCTTCTGTTTTCTCTGGGTCAAGTCAGCATTTCCCTTCGTCCAACTATGGCATAGTGAGTTGATGCCAAAGAGCTCAGTTTTGGTTTCATCTGACCACAGCATTTTCTCCCGAGTCTGTACACGTTCCTTGTTGGGCAGAGGGACCTTGCAGGTGGTGCAAGATTTCCATCCATTACAGTGTAGTGTGTTACTAGTGGTGTTTTTGGTGACTGTGGCCCCAGTTGCCTTCACATCATTAACGAACTCCCCTAGTGGAGATTTGGACTGATCCACCACCATTCTCATGATAATCCTCACCCAATGAGGCAAGATCTTGCATGGAGCTCCAGAATGAGGGTCATTTTATATTTCTTCAATTTCCAAATAACTGTTGTACCAACAGTTGTCACCTTCTCACCAAGCTTCTTGCTGACGGTCTTTTAGCTGATTCCTGCCTTTTGCAGGTCTACAGACTTGTCCCTGTCATCCTTTGATAGCTCTTTGGTCCTGCCTATGGTGTTGGAGAGGTTGGAATGGAATAAATTGATTCTATGGACTCATTATGTGTATTAAGCACACTGCTTTATACACATAATGAGTTGAGAGCAGGACTATCTGTAACTGACTGACTAATTGATTGTAATCTGTGTGTTACATGGGCACACAGCTAAGCCATGGAGGGCCAAAATTCTGGTTGGGCGATAGGGGATCAAATAATTTCACTTAATGACATGCAAATCAATTTATAACTTTCATGTAATGTGTTTTTTTTCTAGATTTTTGGTTGATATTCTGTCATCCTCCATTAAAATGTAACAGCCATAAAAATAAGAGACTGTTCATTTCTTTGTAAGTGAACAAATTCAGCAGGGGATCAAATAATTATCCCCACACTGTAATTCTATGTTATTACAGATTGTGGTGTTGGAGTACTGGATAACAACCAGATGAAGTCATTGTTGATCTGATCCTCACCCTAAAATAAAAATAAGTGTTTTTCAGCTGCTCTTCATTTTTTCTTGTTTTGTTTTTAATATGTAATAACCTTGTTGGCAGTGCTTTTATTTTCATTGTTTTTCATGTATAATACAAATTAATAGAAATAAAAAAATGCATTTCTTTCTTTCTTTAACCATGTCAACAAATGCTGTAATATCTCATGAAAACTGCATCTTAACTTAATGAGTTTTGATCTGTACAATTCAATAATTATTTATTATTATTATTTTTAATCAAATATAAGTAGTTATGATCTTCAGTAGACAGTGCTACTGCACGTTTGTACCACCAAACTCATCTCCACGACTGCAGTTAAATCATCTTATATTCAACAAATTAATATCTGCTTTGCTGAGCTGTTGAGAGAAACATGGTCACTGTGTTTTGATTCAGATTTTTACTGGAACTTGACACAATTGTGTTAAATAAATAGTTTGTGCTGCATTATGCATGTAGAGTGCATTTCTCCATTCAAACAGTGCTTGTAAGAGCACAATATTGAATTTGTAAAAGACTCTGAAACATATGCAAATAAGGAATGGTGGTATAGTAGCTTATATATTGTGATTGATGTTGGGTGGTTTGAATGCATTAACTGTGCCAAAGCAACTCATGCCATTTCCATATTCTAGCCTTTATGGCATAAGGGAGATAGTTGCCTGCTGGAAATGGAAATCATCAAATGAAATATTTATCCACACCAAAGAACAAAACAGTGTGTGGGCAGAGAAAGAGCCACTCAATTAATAAGAGAAATGTTGGACAGAAAAGAGCCTATAGCATTGATGATTGGTGAAGTATTCATTTCCATGACTGCAATTAATAAAACATTACTAGAACTGGAAAACTTTCTTCTCTTTAAACTAGTTAGTTCTTCTTCCTTGTACCTGCTGAACTTTCTAACTCTGCTAGTCCCAAGTTAATTCTGCTTCCCACAAAGCAGTTAAAATGCATTCAATTTAATACCGATGTGATCTCTTTTCTCAGCAAAACCTGTATTCTCCCCACAGGAGAGGAGAGCCACTGAAGAATTGCTCAGGAAACACTCTTTAGAAAGATTTCTCCTCTCTTCTTTACATTTTCTGTCCTCTCTGTCATACTCTCTCCTGCACATGACACCTTTTTTTTTTTTCACAGTTTGTGAACTCAGTGAATGACTGATTTTGAAACAGTGGAGCTCTATATGAGAGGAAAAGCATTGTCATATCAAAGCTGTCAGGCATTCTCTGTTTGCTCTCTGAATCCTGCATGCATCATTTCCTAGACAGCTGATGCAAATATGCAGACATTGAACATAGTCTGGCACAGAATGCCTGTTGTCATTCAGTATACACCGTCTGTCTTTGAGGCAACATTTGCAAAATTACTAAACACACATAGAAACGCAATCTGAATTCTAGATAAAAAGCAGACAAAAAACACTCAACTATGTGTTAAGTGTTGCTGTTAGTTTGACTGATTAACTGCAGGTTAGACATATCAGTTGGTTGACATATTTGACTATAGTGAAAATGGGGATATTAAACACCAAGAGCGGTTAAAAGTTTTACAACCTGAGGTCTGGTTCTGCCTTTGAAAATTATGTATGAACTCCGGGTTTTCTGAAACTAAAAGAAGAAAAACATGGGCGTGGCTTTCAGGTCACAAAAATGAGACCAGTGTGGAAATGCCTTCTATTGCATCCTACTGGAGAGCCACCAGATTATGACAGTTGTAGTTGTAAGAAGAACGCACATTGTTCGAGAGTTGTCCACCATATTGGACATGATACAACTGCTGGTTGCCAGGTAAAAATGTGTATTCTCCGAGTTGGCATTGGTTGCAAAGAAGGTGCTGTACTAAATACCTAGTGATTGCTTTGGTTGTTAGCAGATTGCCACGATTGCCTGTAGTTTTTCACATTTTTCTGCAAATTTTTGCAAACTACTAGGTGAACGGTAGCACAACGTGAAAAAGTACAAAACAAACCAGAAATGGAGAAGGCTTACTTTCAAAGTAAAAGTTGTGCCACAGCACTGCTGCCAACATTTTCACAAGGCAAAACTTTTACTTTGAAGGCATAGGTCTTTTCCAATTTGTGTTGCAGGAAAGCTTCAATAGAGGTTTATGGGAATCATATAGAATGAAAATTTAAGTCTACTTTGAAAATCTTGTTCAGAATACTGGAGGATTAGCTGTGGTACGAAAACACACGGTGATTGGCTAATGACTTATCAATCAAAGTCATTAGCCAATGAGTATGTGGTTTCACAGTCAGTCCCGCCTCTACTCATCACATCTGGGTTTTTTTTGCAATCAAGATGGTGATGGTGAAAACTGGTGGAAAAACTTTAGAAAGCCAATGGGTGACATCATGGTAGCTACGTCCATCTTCTATACTGTCTGTCTGTACAACACGTTACTAAAATCTTTACCTGATCTTATTGTACTGAAACGGTTGGAAATTTTGGACATGGTGCATTTTTTTCAACCTATCCCAAAAAAGATTTTATTCAAAACCCTCATGCCTTTTTAAAATTACCCATATGTCCAAGTGTTATAGTAGATGAATCAGGAACTTTAAATGTTATGTGATTTGAGCACTACTAAGCTTAGTCCTGAAGAGACTACCCTTGGGAATATTTTGGCCATGACTGTCTGGGAGAAGCCCGTTGGAACAGAAGAAATATGGTGTCCCCAAGAGCAGCTAGTGTACAGTACCAGTCAAAAGTGTGTCCAAACTTTTGACTGGAACTGAATCTGAGAAAGACACTTAGGTCTATCACTTGGGAGGTTGGTGGTTCGATCTCTGGCTTGTCTAGTGTGCATGTCAAAGTATCCTTGGGCAATAACCCCAAGTTGCCCCCGATGCATTAGAGTGCGAGTGTGTGAATGTTAGGTTGAAAGTGCTTAGGCATAAAAAAAAGTGCTTGTATGAATGTGTGTGTGCGTGAATGGGTGAATGAGGCTTGTAGTTAGAAAGCATTATATAAATATCAGTCTATTTACCAAAATATCAAGACAACTTGATTCAATAGCTTTCTGAATTTTCTCAAGTGTTGACTTTCCTAAGCTTTAGTTCTGGGATCTTGAATGTTCTTTTTCACCTAATTACAATATTCTCTGTGAGGCTAACTATAAAATCTTTGGTTTGGCACAGATTTTTATATTAGACACTCTTCCTGACACAACCCTCCCATTCATCCATTAGCTAGGCCCCAAACCTGGATAAATGTACAGTGTATGAAGCACTCATGAGAATCACATTCTCTGTATTGTGGCTAGAAAATGAATGGATGAACCTTTTTTAAACTTCTGTCATTAGTTTGTTCTCAGTTTACCCTGTTCAGTGCTCAAAACTGTGCTTTGCTTTCCTTACATTTGCTGCTGTAGTTTTATGCTATTTATGCACCTCTGCATGGCACTTTGTTTCACCTGCTCACCTTAGCACGCCATGAAATTATGCGTAAAATCAGAGCTTGTCTTCTGAACATCCTGCCTTTCAGCAGAATTGCCGCTTCTCTTCCTAATTGCCATCTCTCCCTTTACGCCTCCATCCGCCTGTCCCCACTCTTGATTTACTAAAAATGGTTTGCTTTCCCCTGGTAATGTCATGTGAACGAGGAGTTGTACCACGGCTGCTGTGAAGTTTCCCTTGTGACAGGCAGGTGCAGTATAGCACGGTGGTTTCCGATCTTCCAGGTTTCTCTAATTACGATACTTTTGCTCACCCCTGTTCCATTTCTACATGCCTTACAACTCTTTCACTTGCTTTTTGTTTCACATTTTTTCTTGCCACGCTCCCTGATTTATTTTTTGTGAGTACAGTTTAAAAAACTAACTTCCTCCTTCCTCAATGTCTTTGGAAGAATAACTGGGGCAGAGTGATGACCTGTAATGTCAGTGCAGCACAGGAATATACACTATGTGATGAGTTGGTGTAGGTGATGATAGGGAGCAAAGCTGATTTTTACTGGGCTAATGAGGCATGAAAATACTCCATAAAGCTCAGGATCTCCCTCTATCCCTTTATGGCCATGTCTCCTATCGAAGTTTCTCTCTTTTTTTATAATCGAAACTTACATTGTGTAGTTTATCATTTAAGTACTGAGTTTCACAAGCTTACTTTGAAGCGCATTTATTGGCTAACTTCGAGACAAAACTTATACACACTTGTGAAAGTGGAGACAGCGTTACACAAGAGATGGGTAAGACTTCTGCAAGAGGTGAGGTGTTTGCTTCATGATAGCATTTTATTTCCATGGGGCACAAAGTGGTTGTGTGATGATAACATTGTAAAATGTTTTTGTCTTCATTTTATTGACTGATTTCCCTCTTTATCTGCTCCTTAATCATTCCCAATACACATACATCATTACCAAGATGGATTTTTCTGGGTGAGAGATTTAAGTTAGTAAGAGAAAGGGACTGGGGAGAAAGAAAAAAGGAGAGGAAGCCTCTTCTCCATCTTTTCATTAATCACAAATCAGTTTGTTTTTCTCTGGGGACCAGACCACTCAGTGGGAAGGAGAATAGGCTTTTCCTCTCCCCCTTTTATCTCCCTTCTGTTCAATACATTCCCCTCTCTTCTTCTCCTCAGGATTTCTCCAGTCTCTAAATGCCAAACCAATAAACTGAGAAACAAAATCCCCCTCCTCTCCCTCACTCTCTCCTTTTCAAATAGACTGCATGTTCAGTATTTTAATAAAAATCACAGCTTAGATGGTCACATCTGAGAGAGCACATACACACTGAAATGCATGCAGACACACACACACAACAATTGACTTCTGGTATGCATGCCGTCTTTTATATTTCCAGAGTTGGTTTAGTGTAACCTACCGTTCCACGCCTCAGCAGCCACTGTGACTATTAGTGGGATCTCACAGGGCTGAATAAGCAGTGGGATTGTTCAAGTTGAATAACAACACAGAGAACTTCTCTGAAATATAAGTTTGGACCAGGCTGGTAAAAAAATCAGAGAAGAGGAGTGGCGGAATGTTGACAAGAAAGAGGAAAAAGCAGCAGTGTACAAAATGAAAGAAAGGAATTCTTTATAAAGGAGTGCAATGATTTTCTTTACTCACTTCAGCGATCTTTTCTAAGTAATTATTATCATAGAGAGAAAGCCAGTCGGTGCTCCACTTCCTGTTATCTTTGCCAGTGTACACAGACAAATGTGTCCTTTCACAAGCACCTCTATATGACTAGCTGTGCCAGATAAAATGCATTCTATTATGCTCAACAGAGCATTATACAGTACATGTACATGAAAGAAGAACATGACTGGTATGAAATTGAGTGGCACCCTGCTCGTAGCAGACTTGAATACTTAATCTAATCTTAAACATCTATCAGCCCATCTTGATACTCTTCTGCACACTGATGTAAGCCTCTACAGTACTACAGTACAGTGTAGCCTGCAAACCACACTGGTCTTAGACGTGAAGACACATGTCCACACACGGCCAAATTAATGGCAGCAGGAATACTGTGACAAAAACGTTGCAGCCATATGTGCAAATACACACTCAGAAGTTAACTATTTTCAGTTTTGTGGTTCACATGTTACAAAAGAAAGTGCAGAATAACAAGCATTCTAGGTGGAAGTAAGTGATGTTTTGATATTTTAGTGTGCCACTTTGAGTCCCAGCTGAAGTGCAGCCAGGACAGGGAGGAGAGAGGATAATGATCCAGCTGATAATGGAGGAGTGGAATCTGGTAAATGAGGCTGGATATAAAACGTGCTGCAGGCTGTTCCTTTGCTCTCAGTGTCGTGCACACACACACACACACACACACACACACACACAGGCACGCACTTTCCAACTCTCGAGGCAGGAGTTATGTGCAAAACCATGTCAAGTGTAAATGAATGGTAACACACTCTTCATTCACCTCTTTCTTTCCTATATGCCTGTGTGTATACACATGTATGTGTGATGCGCGTGTGCATGTGTGTGTGTGAATAGCAGGGATTATGTTTGGGGTGGAGAGCATGCACTCCCCTATTAATAAAACATTTTCATTACTAGTGCTAGTTATAGGCAGGCAGAACTTGTGGCACAGGGAAATGGAGGCAGTTCCATCTTAACCTCTACTTGTGTGACATTTTTCAGTGCAGCCTAAGTGGCAACACGGTTAATGTTAATGAGCTACAGCAGTTTTTATTGTTACATTCTGTAAACAGGTAGCGGCTGATGTGATAGCATATGTTTCACTCCAAAATGAGACTGCCATTGCTCTGGGGTAAATGCTGTCAACAGCCTTTATATAGAAAAATGCAAAAAAAGAATTAAATAAGTAAATGGTAATGATGCAAAGTAGATCACTCACATACAGTCAATATTTTTATTCATTCCACAACTTTCTTTTTGAACAGAAAACAAAACAATTACACAGAATGCACCAAAAAAAGCATATATATATATATATATATATATATATATATATATATATATATATATATATATATATATATATATATATATATATATAGATAGATAGATAGATAGATAGATAGATAGATATAGTGTATAGTGTGTATATAGTGTATATATTTCAAGTGATTGATTATAAATCATAATTTTTATTATAATTTTATTATAATTTCACAAACTAACTGAAGAAATTACTGAAAATCTGAACAAAAACATGTTTTTGTTTATTATTATTCCTTGTCTTCATCCTCTTATTCAGTCGTCTCAAAAACCATTAAGATGCCTTTTTCCCCCTGTTTTTGTCATCCCACTGCACTGAAAGTGCAGTTCATGCTTATCTGCTTTCAGAATTAAATTTGGTCCTTTATCCATCAGCTGAAAGATCCACTTACCGATGAGAAATCTAAGATGGACACTTTCTTCAGAATAAAGTATTATACTTTACAGCATGTGGCTGCTCTTGATTACCCCTGGAAACCCCCAATCAATAGATTATAGAGCTCAGATAACGAATAACTGTATCACTCTGTTGCACTTCAAATCATTGCTGTCTCCAATCAGATTTTGATGATCAATTATGTCTGTTTTAATTAGGAGATCAGTGAAATCATGGGGTTGTGAGATCAGTGAAGACAGAAAGGAATTCTTGGTATGAGAAGACAGGAAAGGAAAGATAAAAAGAAGAAGAAAGGAAATGATATACGTTGCAGTAGAGAACAACATACTTTTTTTTAAATAAAAGTATTTAAATTGTAAAATGCATGCAAGAGAAATTACGCACGTGATGTTCAAAATTGTTATTTTTTACATTTGCACTGGCTAATATTGATGCCTCCCTTTCAGTTCCAATGTTCTATTTAATAAGGAGACCGATAAAGATGCAACAATGTGAAGGTGAAATTTCCACCAAGTGCATCAGCTACTTGAGGAGCCTGAGGGACCTGCTGCTGTCCATAATGATATCCTCTACATAGATATGCCGTGATGTGTGGTTTTCATAGGTTTGCTGTTCAAAGCATAACAAAATATAACAAATGCCTGAGGTCTGAAAAATAAAAAATGTTAAGCCTAATTATAGGCAAAGAGATACTGTCATAGTGTTGTGATTACTTTAAAGCCAATTATTGGTTTTGATGATTCTAACATATAATCATAAAACAAATATGTATATTAGCCAGCAGTGCACAACAATAAGTTCACATTACCATGTAGTGCACTATGTTTACTGTAATATTACTGTAGTCACTCAAATACAATGCTGGGAGTAAATTCCTCCTTAAGGTCCCAAAAGAGTTTAATCCAGCATTGTTTAATATTAGCAGATTTTTTTTATTTTTTTTTATCGGCGTCATCGCTTTCTGCTGTTTTCATTCTAGCATATTTTGGCAGCACAAGTGCATTCACTCCATGCCAGTAAAGGAAGTTGAGAATGAAATTTGGGGAAAAAAATAAGTGGGAAAAAAAAAAAGGGAGAAAAGGGAGGGATGACATTTTATAAATAGAAGGCGGGCTTGAGAAACCCAGCAGCTTGTTCACAAGTCTGATGTCACCCTGAAACACTTTAATATTTAATTCAAAGTGTTGTGAAATTAAAAAGGCTCAAGGAGAAAAGGAAAGGGAGGCAAGACTTCAGGGACAGAGGGAGAAAGAGAGAGAGCGATAAGAGACTGTAATAAAAAAAATAGCAGCTCACCTCTCTTTTTAATTATAAATATGTTGATAATGAGCTATTAATTTAAAAGAAGAGGCCCTTGACTGGCATTATCAGACAGAAAGGAAAGGGGGTGTTTACAAACTACGAGTGTCCTCTACACAACAACAACATCAGAGTGCCTGCAGATCCAACAATCTGGATAAGGTTTTCTGAATCTGTGTGCATCATGCTTCTGAATCCAGACTGATAAAGTAATTGATAGTCAATAAAATGAATACCTTCCAGAGTAAACACTAGATCCATTTTGATAAAGGTTTTTTTTTTTTTTCTTTTACTGGACCTGGACTCCTCCCAGGTATTTGGGTAGTCTATCCCCGGGAAGCAGAACAGTGACCTCCTGTGGATTCTAATATACAACACAAATGCAACATGACGTCACGCAAGAAAGGACAGTTATTATTTGTAAACAACAGCTCTGCAAATATGGGAATATAATGTAAATGCCAGTGCAAGATCATGCTGTTTGTGGACTTGTGAATTTCTTTTTTAGTTTTAAGGTTTCATATATCAAAGATGAACTTCTGAGTTTGACTAATTAAGACTCAGTGTACGTACATATAGTTCCATGTCCATCACATTCGCACACAAACACACACATCATGCCCAGAATGTCACATGACCATAATATGTATTACACACTTCAAGGAGTGTATGACATGACATGCCCCAGGTGTGAAAGGGCCCGTGTTTGACTTGACATGCTGCTGGCAGGTGATTAACAGAGAGTCAGACCTCACTGCCCTCCATTAGACATTATTACACAGAAGGCTCCATCTCCCTAATACATAATTATAAGAGTCATATGAATGTCCTTCACATGTCTGCCGGGTGGTTGAAATGCTAGAGCTGGAGCACATATTAGATACTAATATTGTTTTAAGTCAGTTTTCCTGGTTACAGCCAAGAAATTTTGGAACCTTCGAGATACAGTCAGACTACATAAGGTGCTGATGGACTGGTGCGGGGTCACTAATGATTCTATCAATCAATGCCATGGCTGGTGTATCACAGCAGTCTTTTGTATCGTGTCAGGCCCATCACTCGATCCACCTCAAACAGTAAAAATCCAGCACACCCAGACCTACACAATTACTATGCAGTACATTTCATCTAAGTGAGAGATTATGACAAGAGGGATTATGGCAATGAAATCTGCAGCCTACAGACCCAGCATCACTCCTGAGGAATAAAAAATAAGAGTATAAACCCATGTGTAGGATGCCTTTTCAATCAATTTCCTTCCTAATGAACTGCCTCAATGAGGCTTCAATAAACCTAAACTAATTCAAGGCAATCCTTAATCTCCTGACCTAGCCTTTTTGCATTGTCCCTGGTATTACAGTAACAGGATTGTAAAAGCATTGGCTCCAGTTACACCCATCCTCAAGTGACGAAGAGACTGGTGGGGGTTAGCATTAATTTCCAAAGCCTTATGTTTCATTTGCATAATTACCATAAATCAGTGCAGGGATGTTCTGGTCGACAGTAGAGGGGAATAGAGGAAAGCTATTGAGAAAAGGTAATGTTTGGGAAGGTGACAGCATGCAAAAGACTGCTGACTTAGCGGGCAGTGTGATGATTAAGAAATAATTGTGTGCTTCTTAAAAACAAAATTAAGTATGTCCTCATGGAAACTGAAGGTTTATATGAAACTGTTCTTTCATTAAAACAAGACGTGTACAAAACTAGGACTGCTGTAAAAATATCTGTATAAAGTAAATATAATAAGTAACTTTTTGTTTTCCTCTTTTCTGAGTTTTAGTATTGCAGCTGACTTCATTCGATATATCGTTTTAGCAGTAGTTTCAGTGCTTTAAGTACATTCATATGTTATACAGTGTGACCTTGGAATAAGTCTACCTTTCAGGGAATGCTGCACTATGAGCATAATGTACAGTAAATACAACAGAATGGGGCCATAGTGAGCCAGAGGGGCAGCCATTTATACAATAACAATACTGGTGCCTTTGTGTAATAACCATTCTACCCAAGTAATCTTTGCTACTTTCTTCCATATACAGTAATGAAAGGTTGACTTGTGTAGTAAATCTGAAAGCCCCATCATGCAGAGATTAAAATTATGTGAGCTCAGCGATGGGGCAACTATTTGTATCCTGCACTGGATTAAACGGGTGAAGCAAATGTGAGGGGTTAAATGCTTTGATACAGTGTACAGCCTGGGCATCCCACTGGCTCAGTAATCTGCTGAAGTTCTAGTGCTCTGTGTAATATTGAATTTGAGTCAGCTACAAAATAGTCAGGGTTATTTAAGGACAACTACAAACATGCCAGAGGTTAACATGAAGACCTAAATAGGCAGTGCAATATTAGTGAATGATTCATCTCTTTGTGAAGTCATCTGCTGCTTCATGCTGTACATAAAGAGCAGATGTACAGTAAGTCCACAAAAGTTCCCTAAACTTTGCCTAACCTCTTTTATCTCTACTACCAGGCCTCCATAGCTGCTACTGCTGCCTGGTCTGATAAAGCCAATAAAACAGGATGTGGGTGAGGAAATGATAAAGACAGACACTGAAACTGAGAAAGATGCAGTCTCTGTTAAAACTATAAAGGATGAGACAGGAAAAGAGAAAGAAATTAAATATGTAAGAGGAAAGGAAAATTAATGACATATGACATAAAAAAGGGGAAGCGAATGTTAAGAGAACACTGATGGAGGGTGCAGAGATGGAGACATATGACAGCTGGCAGACAGAGAAGGCGGTGGTGCTCCTCTGCTCAGCCCAAATTCACTGCACCTTAGCAGGCTAGATGGACTAATTCTGTGACCTTCATCAGCCAGCTCACTCATATATACATTTAAATATATTTAGGAGAACACTATTCTATTTTTTCTATTAAAATAAATGGCTGTTCTCTACTAACTAGCACTGTACTATATTCTTGTTTTACACAGTGATGTTGAATTTATGTAAAATGATTAGGCCTAGATATACTTTCAAGGAATCAGATTACTATGCAAAACAGACAAAATTATATACTTCAGTACACACTGTTGGAAGCATTTAACTAGAGTTATATTTCTTCCAAGCTCTTGAAGAAGTTCTGTTAACACAGAATGTATGAAAAAACTCCACTCTAATACAGGCCCTCCCTCTAGTGTCAAAACTCTGCTACTACATCATAGAGCATAGATCAGCACCAAAGCAATGGACAGCTCCCACACTCTAAAGCACCAATTACTAAAAAAAAAGAAAAAAAAGGGAAAAAAAAAGAAAAACAAGACAGAAAACTAAACAATAAATGGACTATATTCTGTCTGGGATTAAGACCGCTGATTTTTAACAATTAAAAGTAACAAATCTCCTATTTAATTTTTAGACCTTCTTCTCTGGATGTTTGTTTTCATTCCCATTTCTCAAGTAATTGAGCAGCAAGGGGGGGGGGGGGGAGACCAGGAAAAAAAAAAAGATTCAGCCAGTCCCAAAACAGTATTGATTGATATCTGGTTATAAGAAGACATCTATCATCTAGACAATCTAATATTGAAGCTGCACTGGACTGTGTGTTCTTCTGCCTGCGTCTGCATGCGCGTGTCTTCACTCATGTGTGTGCACTCGCTGGTGGTCTGGCTAGCCGTGTTGATGCGGCACAATATTATGAAACAATAAAATGTAGACAGCTGATTCATATCTGAGCATAAAAGCTAGAGTTTTGTTAGGTTCCCCTTTAATGAAACCTATAATTTCTGCCACCCTCTCTGGTGTTGCCATACAGCAGAGGGATCGATCATAAAGAGAGATATCCAGAGCTACTCTATTTTGCAGAATTGCCATGGCAATTAGTGAGTTGCAGTGTGAAAGATAAATTACACAGCAGAGTGACATGTCAACCATATCTTTGTGCTGAGTATAGTACACTCATCTCTCTTAAACATGAGAAAAAAAACATTCAAATAGCTGGTTTCATGCACCCACACAAAGTCACACACATGCTGCAGCGTAATGCAGCAAGGCTTCGTCAAAGACTGATGTTATAGTCACAAAGGTTAGAAACTCAATCACTTTAGAGATGGCTTCCACATCACTGTGTCTCAAGAAAATATGACTTCCTCCCTTGTGTGTGTGTGTGTGTGTGTTTATCCATGGATGTACAGACACTGATGCATGCTGAAAATGAATTGCTGGGTCAAAAGAAATGAAAATGTTAGAAATTCAAACAGTGTGGAGCTGTCACATCCAGCAAAAACATTACTGTAAAGACAGGATGATCAAAGAAAGAGAAAGAAATGGACAAAAAGTGAGAGAAAGTGTGTGAAGCGGACAGCTTCAACATAACAGCACACATTTCACTGGACTATTGTGATCAATCAGGTGGAGAAAAAAAGAGCCATGACATCACAAGAGAAGAGAAGCTGACTCTTCCTTTCTCACAGAGGAGGGCAGATCTACAGTATCAGCACATTCAACCGGTGAGGCAACGTCTGTGTTTCATCTTGCTTTCCTCTCTACCACTCTCCTCCATCTCCCATGACCTTAGGGTCTAATACACACACATTCCTCCTCTCTCTTCTCTCTCAGTGATGATCATCTGCCCTTGTCAGCAGGTTGAAGTCACTGAGCTAAGCATTTCTCTGCCATCCCAAAGGATCTCAAACAAAACCAATGTCGCTTTTGTGTGTGCGCGTGCTGTAGTCGTGTGTACAAACCTAAACAGTGGTTGATGACATTATCCACAAGCATCCATCCTGAATGATGGCCACCAGATGCACATTTTATAGGTAGCGTGACAGCTTTGAAGCTGTTTTACTTCTGTTGCACAGCAGTCTGTATTCTCTTCACTCGTAACCCACCTGACCCCCTTTTACTCACAAGAATCCAAATCAAACAGTCTTCTTCAGTGTAAAAGCTTTTCTCTGTAGTGACTGAATGGACAAGTACCACCTAAGTGTGCTCAAATGCAGAACTCTCCCAGCCGTCTCTGAGATTTAACCTGCCTGTTGACTTCAGGCCCAGAGATTAGTAGAGAAGTGTACACACACTTGCTATTCAGTCAGAAGGCTGCAGACAACGTCAGTATAGAATTATAATGACCACAACAGAAGCAGTAGAGAAAATCCCGGGGATTTACTGTGGTCTGGTTAAATGGAAGATGGGAAGATGTGCTGAATGAGAATGACTGCTCCACTGATTTCAATTCTCAGCGTGTGTGTTTAAGAGAGACCACATCCCCGTGTATTTACTCTTTAAAAGAGGCTGGTTGTAAGTTTGTAGAGCAAAGACATTGTCTGTAAGATACTGCCCCCTTGTGGACAGAAATGGGACTATAAGCACAGTTTTATATTCTCCATATATAAGGCAGTGCATAACTCACAGTGAAGAACTCAAGTCTTTGAGAGTTATAAAATCATTCAACACCATTCAATAAAAGATTGGAATGTGTGGGTTGAAGCTCCTTTGACTTATTCTCAACACTTAAGTTTCCCAATTGACTGATCTGCATAAAGCTGGAGATAATTAGAAAGTCAATACAATGGTTACTCTCACTAAAAGTGAATGTTTTGCTAAAATGACACAAAAAGTGCAACACAAAATGCTAAATGAGGTAAACGCAACCTCCACCCACAGGCTTTAAGCAGTCAGAAAACCTTATTAACTCTCTGTTCATCAGTCTACCACATAGGCATAGTGTCTATAACAAATAATTCTTTGAAGAAACCTGTACACAACTAAAGTGCAAGCATCTTGACCATGTCCAGTGCTTCCAAAGATGTTTCTTGGCATGATGAAAGTGAGGTTGAATTGACTGGAGCCAACACACAGCATTTGGCATTCACCCCAGAGTAGTACAGTAGAGGGAGCTTCATAATTTGGAGCTGCTTTGCTGCTCACCTTCATGGAGGAGAAAATGAATTCCTACAGAGTAACGCTATGGTTGCTGCTCAGTAGAAGTTTGCAGCAATACAGTATCCCTAAACACTGAAGTAAACCAACAACACAAGTTTAAACAATGAAACCCAATTAGAGGCGAGACTTTTTCTGGGATCTAATTGGATAGAATACCCCAAAATTAGCTGAGCTGACAAGAAAGGAAAATTGTCAAAATTTTAACTTGTGAAATGAAAATTGTGCAGCTTTGATCTACAGCTGCAGGGTTGAGGTTAGTGCTGCCAAAAAAGTTTCAGTTCTCCAAGATGTTACTGGAAATGTTTAATGTGTCTGTTTAATAAAGGCACAGAAGGTCATTAATATTTAACTAAATATGTTGGTCTGTGCTCGCGACTGTACTTGTGAAGCTCAGATGAGATCTCATGACCAAGTAATGCAGAACAAAACAGGTAAATCAACAGGGTTTTTTCCTTGCCACTGCACTGTCACATACTTCTAACACCAGTCTGCATATAGAAAGCCTCATTAACATATGACACAAAACTACTGCAAAGCCAGCATGTGACCATTAGCAGTCCTTTCTCATGATCTGTCACACACATCCTCAGACATGTAGCATTTTGCCCAAAGCCATATATTTGTAATAGGAAATTTGTTTGACATGGGGACTTACCGGGGTGCTGCCATCGGACAGGGTCAGCATGCTGATGGACATACTCATCTTGTCAGAGGAGGAGAGGGAGGGTGGGGAGGGGCTCCTCTTCTCCACTTCCTGTCGCTGCAGGAAGTCACGCCAAGCCCGCTGGATACTACATATATAAGATAAATAACAATTCATTTACAGCGACTGACTGAAAGCTAATCTCACGACTGCAATAATGGAAATTGATGTAATAATTTCCTTAGGATGGGAAGTGCTAGACTAAAAGTCAGAAATGCAAAGGAAAATTTGGACTAATAATGTTTTATTATTGGATGCAATTAAAGTAAAAGTACCTAAATGCTCATTTTTAGTCACAGATAAAAGAAATACTCACATCAATACTTTGGTCTCAACTGGTGGCAGATTGACATTGATGTTGTTGTCTAGGTTCATAATCAGATGATTACTGAGCAGAAGAAGAAGGGAATGGGGGTAAAGACATTCAAAGGACAACACACACAAACACCCATACAAGTCCAATCTGGGTTATCAGTAATTAAACAACGATAATACAGAGAAGATACAGTAGCATTAGAGCGGGGTGATCATTCTGTCTCTGTGCTTATTACTGAGTGTGCACAGGTTGCGATTTGACAGGGCAGGGGGGGATTTCCCCCTTTCTGGTCCACATGTTCCTGCCTCTGCTAAAATATTTTTAGCCCATGGGGATAAAAAAGCCCCCCTCCCACCCCAGATTTTTAATGCTGCATCCAGCTCAATCCATCTTGATCCATAGCCTTTCTGTTCCAACTTTTCATTAAGTCACTAAGAGCAGCTGTTTCAGAGTGAAATAAATAAAAGGGAAACTAACTGGATCAAGCACTTGCCTGATTGCTGACATTAGAATTCCCTACACAGGTGAGTTGTGCAGCTTCTTCTTTCAACTTGTTAAATTGCACTTTTGCACCAGGGCTGCTGGCTGCGACACCCTGCAGTTAGAAAGCCTTGCTATGGCGAGGTCTCTGAAGAAATTACATGCATGGTTTGCTGGCTTTACAAGTAGTGGTGCAGCTGCTGTGATGGGCCGATAAAGAGAAGCAGCTCCACCCTTAAATGAAAAAAATCAACCCTAACCTGAACATCATTCACAAGTTCATGTAGTCCATGAGTCATTTTCACACATTTATTGACTTACAAACTCAAAAGACTGCTTCTGATCTCACTAAATGAGCAGGGTCGACGTGTTCCCTGTACGGAAATTTGCAGATGTGAGTGACAGAGAGCGAGATGAGGCTTCGCAGGAAAAAGCAGAAAATCCTGTCATTAAAGTTTGTCTGTTATTAGACTATTTTCTTCATTTGATATGTAGGAATTACTGTAGTGAAAAATGTATTCATTATTTTTTAAACTGACAGCATTTTGTGTTTGAGCTTATTTCATAATAAATATTAAATTTAAATGGCACAGCTGGTCAAACAGTGCTAAGTTGGGGGGGGGGGTAATTCTGGCATGTTAAACCATTTGTATTCTTAAAAATTAGCCTGAGAATACTGTGCATTTAATTTAATTAAAACGGCAATAACCTTGTAAATGCTGTGGTTAAGTTCAATATATACAGGATTAAATATAATCAGAATTATTTTCACGAGCAACCCCCCTGCCCAGTTTTTGTCACAAATCGCACCCTGAGTGTGCATGTAAGCAAACTCACCTATGCAGCTGGAAGCCTTCATTATTAACATGCTTGTAGCCACTCTGGAGGCTCTTGAGCTGAATCTGTGTAAAAGAGACACAAGAGGGACAAACAAAGAGTCAAGCAGCCAGGCAAAGGAGGAGGAGGAGGAGGAGGAGGAGATGAAACAAAGGAGAGAGGGGAGCCCTGCAGTTTTCTGTGTGAGTGTGCAAATATGAGTTAATGTGTGCCAGATGTGTGATCATTGTGTTGAGATCAGGGACCTCTGAGGCATGTGGCTTGGCAGCATTTTGGCTCGCTTAAATGTTTTCTTGAGAAGTTAGCTAAGTAAGCTTTGGAAGAACTCAGCCAGTTCAGCTGGCTCAGCATTTTCCAGGCATTTGGATCAGAAGCACAGAGAGACCCGGGTAAAGCAAAGACGCAAGGACATCATTCACGTAACGATGCCACAGCTGTACAGATGTGGCAATCACATTAGAGATTAGAGCAGTAAAACTTTACTCCTCTACTAAAATTACTTTTAGCTCTATTCTTCACTCCTCGCCAGCTGCTCTCCTCCCCTTGGCTCCATTCTTGAGTTTTAATAGTGCTGTGCAATGAGGATAGGCCTGCCTCTACATAATTGAACATACTAATTCAATTACAAAGGAGCAACAATGTTTAAGTGGAGCCGTTCTTCCTGATGAGGCAAGAGGGTCACATCGGGGCACTGAGCATCTATCAGCTTCATCAAAGTGTATTTGTGGATGTGTGGACGTAGTTAAATTTCACTTTTATTTGACTTTAGCTCAGATTGATCCATTACTGCATTACAATGCAGCTCTTACATGTACAACCACACTAAAACAAAACTCCATACTCCAGTGGTTTTGTGGTGTTTTTGTTCAAGGTATTTAATATTCATTACATATAAGCTCCCCACATAATAACTGTGCAAGAGTGCAAGAGAGAAGTGTCCTAAGTGTTAACTTACATAAATTTAGTACATACATAGTGTATGCAAAACAGTGTGGGAAACACTGTCTTACTACATTATAAAACTAGCAAAAATAAAAATATCCTGTTTGGCTGTTTGCTTAATTTCAGTGTGACAGGCAGTGTTGTTTTTTTTCTCATTACTCTGAAGGAGTAGGAACAAGCAGCTCATTAGGCAGAATCAAGGACTTTGACTAGTGATCAATGACTGTTTCAAGAAGCTTTTTTTCCCATCTCTTTTTTTTTCTGTTCATCTTTTCCTCTCCGTTTACTCCAATGAAATAAGGTTCAATGAAAGCACAGCAGCTGAACTTTCATTTGTTTTGAGAGTCAGTGTCAGCTCTGCATTTCCAAATTCACCGTAATGCTTTCCTGGACAGAAAATAGGCTTTTCTGCTATATAATCAGTGTCACGCATACACATCCAGTCAAACACTTTTAAATAGTCTTTAAAAAGTGCCATTTGGGAATTTTGTGACAGGTAAACAGAGGATGAAATGAAAGAAGCAAATTAAGAAAGAGAAATGAACACTACAATAAAGTCAGGGAAGCGTGGAAAAAAGCTGAGTAGCGAAAGAGACATGAGCGAATCAAGTGACAATGATGGCAAGAAAGCAGAGCAAAGATGTGTGTGTGTGTGTGTGTGTGAGCGTGTGTTTGATTGTGAGGTTTTGAGTAATGGAGTTGTTGGGAGACTGAATGAGCCGATCATTTCAATTTCCCCTTCGAGTTACTGATGGCACTGTCACAAGCCTGACCAGACAAACTGTTAACCCGCTCCAGAAACATGAGCATGTACGTGCGCGCGCGCACACACACACACACACACACACACACAGAGAGACAGCCACAAACATAGAGACATGCATTTCAAACATTAACAAAATCTGACACACAAAACTGAATATTGAAAAGAAAAAAAATATATATATATATATATTTATATATGGCTCTAACATTGTTGGATTTGGACATGCGCATAAATTTTATATGATGTGAGAATGTAATGGAACTGTATTAGCTGCAACATTGTTAGCTTATAACCAGCTGTTGCTTGTCAGCTGTCTGGACATGAGTGGGTCGTACATCTAATCTGCTGACAGTAAGTAACTGAGACAATAGCAGGAATCAATAAGCATGTTAATGCATGTTTTCATGTGTTAGAGCACCGACTTCAGTTCAGGAGATGTGATAAGGTGAGGAAGAAGAGGATGAGGTGTAAATAAGGTTGGTGGAGAAGGCAGAGGAAAATGAGGAGAAAGTGAACATATACAAGTGTTAAATGGTCATAAATAGTTTGAAAGAAATATTATATAATCAATTTTTTGAAACACATAATTACACACTAATCAATATATATTTAGGAGTACAACACTTTTTTCAATTAAATAACCTCAAAAAATGACCTAAAAGTACCTTTAAGTCTTTAATCCTTAACTTTATTTTTCTCATCACTGTTTTTTGATCCTTGAAACTAAAACTACAACACAAATATCCGAGGACATTATTCACCACTTAAACAAAATTCTGACCTCAGCAGGATATTTACGATGACCTTAATACTTGGTATTGATTTTAAAATCTGTAGCAGTAAACATTTTGCAACTATCATGTACCAAAACCAAAAGCCCAATGTGCATTTTAGAAGAATTTATTAGATCCTGTTTGAAACTATCTTTCCATCCTGAGCTCCGTGGAAACCCCCATCCCATTTTTAGAAAAGGAATACCAAAAATGTACCGGAACATAAACCAGAGGTTTGCATAATTTAGTGGCAGTCGACAGAAAATCTATAGTCATTTTAGGCTTTGGCAGTGCCAAGCAGGCTTGTATTGATTGGTACTAGTGTACGTGTGAGTGTATGTGTGTGTGTTGGTGGATTTATGGTAAAGTCAGGCACAACAGAGAGAGAATGGAGCAGGGAGGAAGAGAGGGAGGGATGCTGATGGAGAAGAGACCTTGAACCCCCAGGAAATAACAACAGAGGAAATAGAGCTAAAGACAGCCAAATACAGACCACAAGACCTGTTTCATTAGCTTCCCTTCCTTCGCCTGCTCTCTCTATCATGACCACTTTCTTCCTTCATCAGTCTTTTTCCCTTTACTCCACTTTCCAAAAAAAAAGTAAAAATGAAAATAAAACAAGACAGGCACAAGGAGGTGATGGGAAGAGAAAGCACACAACTAGTGGAGATGATAAAGGGGATAATCAACGATTCAATCAGTCTGCGAGAAATATACTGGCATTAGGAATAAGCAGAGAACAGTGAGCTAGTAGTTGCTTGGGAGGCCTTTCTTGTTATGTGTATGTATCTATGTAGAGATCAATTGATAGATGAAAGTACAGGTATACACTTTCTATGAAATGGTATTGAGAACTGTTCATGGGGCATTTAGGAATAAACTTGACAGGACTTGACAAGGAGGGCAGGTGGGCAGAGACAAGCTCAGCTGAGCAATACTTACAAGAAGCGAGTCTTTAGGAAGGCCAGATTCTTTCAAAATAGACACCCTATACTGGCAACTCTGAACTAAGATTTTGTGTGCTTGCCTTGAAATTGTAGCTATTATGACAAACTACTACTCACACTTACCCATCCATCCATTCATCCATTTTCTTAGTCACTTATCCAACTTTGGGTTACGAGAGGCTGGAGCCTATCCCGGCTACCATAGACTAAGAGGTTCTCCCTGGACAGGTTGCCAGTCCCTCATATGGCTATTCATTAACATTTACTTATATATATTCATACCTTACCTTAGCTAAACCACTGCTTCTAGTAGAGTGTGTGTTGAACATGTGGCCATATGAAGAGGAAAGCCTTACAATATGTTTAGCATTTCAGACATCGTACAGGCTGAATCAGGGAGTGATGTTAAACAGATCAAGGAAAACAAGTTTCTTTGTTCTCAATTTTAATGTAAAAAGTTGTTTCAGTTATGTGCTTTGAAATAAGTGATGCTTTCCGACTAAGTTGATATAATACACAAAGAGTTTCTTTTTTTACACGGCAGTTTTCCAAACCACTATACAGTATACTGTGGGGACAAAACCACTTTTTGAATGTGTTTTTAATGCGGTATTGGCATGTTGATTCGCACTAACTGATCCCACACTTGTGATAATATCTTGTTTTGTTTTTGTTTTTTTACTTTTTATTGTTTTTACATAATCACTTTACTGTTTTTTGCTTTTATGATATTTTTTTATTGCCTCACAGTTGTGTATGGCTTGTCTACTGCCTTACTGTCTTGTTAATATAATACTTTAATACCTGGCTGCACAACACATTTTCTAAAATGGGGACTATAAAGAATGGCTCTACAGTACTTGACATGAATTCAAAGAAAGGATAAAAATGACTATAGAAGGCTTTGTGGTGATGTTTGTGTTGCTTTGCATACTGAAAACAGAAGGTTGATCAATCAGAAGCACTAATTATTTAAGATAAATAAAGGAATATGCATAAAGCAGTTTCCATATTTTGCTCTTTTATTGGATATTGTTGCAGACTTTTTCGTACAGGCTCATAAATGCGTTCACATGCTATGTAAAAGAAAACAGGACAACTGTAGATCATTTTCTGTTAAAATTGTTTTGGTGTGTTTGGACGTTGCTGAAAGTGTTAAAGAAGAAGAGAATTGGAAAATAGGTTCTTCATTGGCAAAGGAAAGAAGGGATGTGAAGGTGAAAGAACAGGCCTGTGGGCTGTGAAAGAATTAAGCTGGACCAATGCCAGCTAGCCAGGGCAGCATAGAAGTGAGAGAAATGGCCTTCCTGGGAAGTGGCCTTCATCTCTCCTGTATGAGTGTAAATCTGTCTCTTGCCTTTGACTGATCCATGTACACATACTAACACTCACACGCATGATTTAAATTTCCCCCTGTTCCTTTAAATGCCCCCTTAACTCAGGTCAGGAGACACAGTGACAGGTACAGTGAGAAGACAAATGCAGACACAAAGCATCGTAGGAGCTTATAAAACACAAACTCATATTCAATTTCATTGCCGTATCAAATGATCAACTCTGTTACTCTTATAAGGCTGTTGTCTTCTCTCGTTCTCCCCGCACTGTTTGTGGAGGAAATGTGAAAAACAATGATTCTGGTGTTCCACTCCAATATGTGATGATCCTCCTGAGATTAAATACTAAAAGCAGATTCCAGTTGTCACTCTATTACTGGGTAGCTAAAGACACTGGCTAACTGCGGTTGCTGTCTTGATGAACTCAGTAAGTCTGGCACACACTCTTCAAATTAACCAGGTAATTGTTGTCAATTTACACGGTGTAGAGCAACAACATGCTGCAACATACCAAGTCACAGATCAAAACTAAGTGAAGTGAAGGCATGGTAGATAGAAATCAGAATAAAAGTCAATGCAAGAGCCACACATTTGTTTAGTACAATTAGAAAAATGTACTTCAAGCAATTAAATATTAGTAAAAGTGTTCACAACTGTCATAAAAATGAACTACAATATAACTGTAATATAGTACTGTAATATATTATTAGATTATTATTACTGATGAATTTATGGAGCATGTTAGTTAAAGCAGAACCAAGATTAACTATATTACACAGGCTACTTTGTGTATTTGAATCTGTGGGCTTTTGCAAAAGAGGCACTGCAAAGTATGTCTTTCTAATCGCTGTGAAGTATTAACACAAATGTAATTGAAATATTAGTCTAGTGCTTGAGAAAACACACATTCATTTTATTTCAGTCCCAGAAACTGATGTATGGCTGTGTATGTATTAATAATATGTCAGCCATCAAACAAACAAACAAAGACATGCATAAATTATTTCTTGCTAAATCCAGCTGGAGGTTCCCCCAGACTAATAACCTTGAGGTTAGAAGTTATTCCAATCAACTTTCAGCCAAAAAACTGTCATAATGTGGTCTTCCATTGATGGCAACCTAACTAATTTAAACACCATCATACCATCTGCTGTGCTACACAGACCCCTCTCTCTCCCCCCTCTAAACACACACAGGCTAGCCAAAGAGCTTGGAGGCAGCCTCTATCAGTCATACCTCCCCGGGGCTCTTTGGCCTAGCCAGCCAGCCAGCGCCATCTCTGCCATCACACTCACATCCTCATTGCTCTCTTCTGCCACAGGGACACAGAACCTGTCGGTACTCTGTATTTGTGTGTGGGAGTGATAGCAAAACCTGAGAACAGGTGCTGTTATCTCTAGCCATTTCTGACAAGGCACTGTGTCTTATGGCATCCGTGTGTGTGTGTGTGTGTGTGCAGATTTGCTAGTGTCCATTGGGATTCGGTGTCCAGACACTGGCAATGTCGTCCCCGAGTGACCCTGCAATCAGAGCTGGCTGGCACTCCTTCTATGGCACTCTGTTGTGCACACACACAGACACACACAAAAAGGAATGTACGCACACACACAGACCTTCATTCTGCTTTGGGAGTTAAGCTAATAACTGACGATGTCAGAGACAGAGAGGACGGACTGCAAGAAAAAGAGGAAATGGAGCAAGGAGACAACCTAATGATATAATGCCACTGAGAAAATGTGAAAAATCACATCACTGCTAGCTAACACAAATAGTAATAAATGAAGAGGGAATAATACTCTTAATAGGCAAAAGAGGTGAAAGAAAATGTCAATCTAAAATGTCAAAAGAGTTATTTGGATAAGGGCCAGTCCGCAGGCAATGCCACCTGTAGGAAATGAGATGAGATGTGAGCAAAACATACGCATATGCACAAACACACTGGCACATAGACACACACAGAGGTCCCCAGTTGTTGAGGCAACAGACTGAGCATCTGTCTGGTGTCAGATTGGAGCAGGAACTGGTCCACTGTGGAAAAACATAATTCTGTGCATGCAGTGTATCTGTTTTCTTTGCAGTTATCAAATTAGAAACTCTGACTTAAACCATAAGCTGTGGGGGGTTTGTAGCACCAGAATGACAATCAACTCATTTGTAAAATCAAACTGCAAACAGGGACATTTGCGAGTGATGCAGGCATAAACCAATGAGAAACAACACAACTTTCAGTGTAACACAGCACAGCCTACAGAAGACATGATGATAAACATGCATGCAGTTGGGTCATCTGATATTACCGTGTCCTTTACATACTGACAATAGTGATATAATATCATATAAAGCCCCATTAAGACTTGTTTCCATTAATCTTATGCATCTTTTATGTAGAAATCACAATCTTGCAAGGTCAGTTCTAGTAACATTTATGCATCACTTTCAACACTGCACTGTCTGAATACATACAACATAAAGGTGACCTATGCATACATGACAGAATTTAATCACTTTAATCGGCCAAGTTTAAATTTTCTTAATTGTGAGAAAGTTAGGCCTGAACTTTTCACTCGAAAGATCAGAGTAGAACAATGTGCCCTATGACAGCTGAACCTTTTTGATTCACTTCGAAGGTACTGAGGCCTGAGGAAAGGTACATTGTCGCTTATTCGTGCTCTTTTTCCAAGCAGCATTTTCCCTGTGTAGTTAGCAGGCTCCCGGTGGACCATAATCAGAGCGGTAAAGCCAGCAGTTAACATGCCAGAACAAACACACAGTAAAGCAGCTCCTTTTACAACACCACTCAATACTACCTGTCCTCCATGGCAGCTGAGCATAACACCACTGTACTAACGACTGCGCTGTTGGGTGAAAACCAATATATATGCAAAGAGCTGAAGGTAAATGTATGCAACCATAAAGTCTTTTTTATTAGGCATTATGGTCAAATGGAAGGATCGGCATTGTTGTTTAATGGGACTGTAAAGGTAGTTGTGGAGAGAGTAGTAAAAGAGATGCAAAGTAAGGAATATGAGCTCCCTAAGGGCTTTTTAGTTCAGGTGATATGGTCCTATTTAGATCTTTATTTTGCATCTGAACAAGGCCTGAACAAGTTTTGTTAAAGAACTCTAAAGTGTATCAAAATGATTCAGTATTGCAGTTAAAGTAAAGGCTGCAAACTCTACCAAG
Source organism: Pterophyllum scalare (assembly GCA_024447675.2). Lineage (NCBI taxonomy): Eukaryota > Metazoa > Chordata > Actinopteri > Cichliformes > Cichlidae > Pterophyllum > Pterophyllum scalare. The sequence continues at coordinate 65,709 of JAMQGT020003944.1, forward strand.
TCATCCTGACTTTAATTCTGTCGAGTAAAGCTGTAAAGATACTGATTCCTACTAATAATCTACCTCGCTTGCATCTTTTGTTAGAACGAGTCCAGCCTGAAGAGTTAATTATGCACATCTTATGTTTAAAATTTGTAGCATCCAAGCCAAAGCAGAGATACCAGGGTTTTGTTACTTGAGTCATTTGCTCAGGTCCTACTTAACCAACAGGACACTCTGCACTGCACACTTTCACAGGATTTGTTGTGTCTTCTTTGACTATAAAAGTGATTTTAACATAAAAAGTCTGTATTCTGAATCTCTAATGGTGCAGTAAATAGACTAAGGGTCAACATGGCTGTTTTGGAATACATGCACTTTTTTTTTTCTTTACAATTTTCTAAGCACACTTAAATGACCAAATAAATGACACATAAAACCTGTTTTCTTTACAGCCTTTGTGCACACACTATATACGCAAATCCCCCCCCCCCCACACACACACACTATACACAAAGCAAACAATTAAAGCTGGGCTGTAGTTGTGAGTTAGAGCTGAGACTGTCCATTAGCAATGGTTCATTGCCGTTCAGGCTTAATGAAGTAGAAAGCCAAAAGCAAGAGAAATCCTGCAGACCTAATTAATGAGAGGAGCATAGAGAGTGGTATTCAGAGAGAGGAAGTGCGCAATGGGGATGAAGACAGTAGGAAAGAACAGAGTACAAAAGAGAAAGATAAAGATACATTGTAAGAGGTGATAAATGAGCAGAGAACTAGCCAGTGGAGATTTTCTGTGACTTTTTTTTAATTGATCCATGTAAAGCTGCCATGTTAAATGTCCTTACCATGTCTTAATTCCTTCAGTGTAAATGCTAAATGCTCCCCTCTCACCTCCTTCTCAAAGCTATTACTGTATCTTTCTTTGAAAGTCTTTAAGCATCTTTGTGTCCATGACAGTAGCTTAACAGTAGCTTGCAGAAAGCCTGGCTCACTTCACTTCAGCTCAGCAGGAAATTATTAAAGTCACGGTCCAGTTAGCTGCTGGTTGCCCTCAGCCCTGTGGGCCTTGGGTTGAACCACCCACCTGTGCTGGGCCTCTTAAGAGGACATGGTGCACAGCCGTGCATGCACACACACAAATGTGATTGTGCACCTCGCTGTGGAGTGAGCATTAGGCAATTAGCTTTGCTGGGCTCTATCTAAAGCTTGGCTTTGCTCTAAAAATCAGCGGTGGGAATGGCATAGCAGGCTTATGAGGCAGGCAGGCAGTGTGGGTGTTCATTAAAACAGCCAGCACCATTCACAGGGTGAAACAAGGCCATAAAAGCAATTAATCTGCCCATAAACAAGCCATTCCGCCTGTCCAACACACCCACGAACACACTTTCACGACAGGGGGAGCAGGGAGAGGGAGAGTTGAGGAGCTGTGACTCTTGTTCCTCCCGGCCCTCTTTCTCATTATCTCTCTCTGTCTCATTCTGTTTCTCTGAACTACTCAGACAAATCCAAAGATCTTAAGGTTTTTTAATCTAAAACCTTTTTTCTAGCTAAATCCTGCAGTGCAAAGTTGCAGATAGCCTCAGATAAGGAGGATAAAAAGTCTCACGTCATACTTGCTACACATCACCAGACTGATGCAGCAGCGTGGCCCAGATTGATTTCTTTTCTTTTTAGAGCTGTCTGTGATGTTGTCTCAGAGTATGAGACAACTCATTGCTTTGACTCTGTCTTTAAAGATCATACAACATTTATAAATGTATTCTTCTTATAATACACTGTTTAAGTACTTTACACTTTACAGCATTTAGATTCATTGTGTTATTTTTAACACAACAGTTTCTAACTAAACTGTAAGTAACATTGACTTTCTAAACCAATGCTTTTATTACTTGTTATTATTCATTAAATAATTTGCTTAAAATAAAATAAATGGCCTTGAACCTGAATGTGAAATTTTTCTGCATGTTTGTATCTTAACATAGTCTTTAATAATCCCCAGATGTTCTCTCAAAGCAGATTATTATTCCATCACAACAGAAGTATCAGTTTGAATATCTCAAATTAATTTTACACTGCTGAGTATGAAAACTAAGGCGCTTTAACAGCACTGAGACTCATGTTACAGTGAGTACTGATGAACCCCTTCTCCCTGCCCTGCTGCTTCTTCCACTTCTGTAACAATACAAAAGCATATCAGTTGCAATAGTAGATAATAAGCAGAGGGGATGTGAACGTGCATGTGCAAAGTTTTAATGTGTGCATTTATTGCCTGGGGATGTACAGATGATGAGAAATGATGAGTTGCATGCATCCACCCTATTGAGTAATAATGAGAGTGCTGTGATTGCTTGAGCTAAGAATAGTAGGCTTTAACAGGGGGGATTGTCTCTTTGCAGTCTGCCCCTATGGCAATACTATAACTAGAATTATCACCACAACAGAAGCTGTAGCAACACTGGAAAAGGCGTACCACACACAATTAAAATAACTTGCAAACACATAGATGTCCAGAAACAGGCTGGGGGCATAAAGGCAAAAGTGATAGAATGTTATATTGAAAAGAGAGAAAAACACAATGACTTTGAAGGACAGATGGACTCAGCAATGGGTTTCCTTCAATAAAGGCCAGCTAAATTTAGAGAGGACGTCAAAGCTCCCATACTTTTACTTTTTGAACAACCAATTATCCATTATCCATATCCTCTCCTCAGCTTTCCTTCAAAAATTCACTCATTTTGTCGACTTTCTATATGTCATTCTGTCCTTCTCGCCATTATTTCAAATAACTATGACATACTTGTCTGTTTTATTTATATTTTTAACCCTGAGTTTATTCCAGCATGTCTCATGTACTATTATTCTGTCCTAAAAATCTAAGCAGGCCAGGTAATGCAAGTTACTAAATACACGATTATGCTGTAATGAAAAAAAAAAAGGAAAATGAGATGATAGCTAGGCAACAGGTTATACCCCCCACCATAACCCCCTAATGCAATACAGCAAGAAAGAAAATATACGTATTGTCACTCCTCATGAAAACCATCTGCTTATAACTCGCCTCAACAAGAGACAGAGGAATGGTAATGTTAAACACAAACACACATTCCCTTTCTCAGTACGGCTCCTCTAATTTTATTTTGCTATGTCCCAATCTCATACCGAGTGGCCATCACCCAGAGTCAATCTAGTGGAAAATGAAAACTATCTGAATATACCTGGGGAGTTCAGGAAGAGTTGTGTGCTCTCTGAGCGCCATTTCACCTGCTGTGTTTACGGCCCCATGCTGAGCTATTGCATGACTTGTCTTTGCTCTCCAGATCACAGAATGAGAATGGAGTTGAAATTAGTTCCGGAGATATATGTGTGAAAGTGCGTGCATTTCAATTTCAGTGTCATGGCCACACACACACACACAGACACACACACACAGAAGTTCAATTAGTGTCCAATCGTAGGGGACTCAGGTGAGGGATAAGTCATGTTTAGTGCACCTGCTTCTCCAGCAGGACCTGTGCTGGAATTAAAGCAGAGAGTTCGGGAGCTCTGCCACAAGAACATCAACTGGAGGTCATAAACACACAGAGGAGACAAGCTGCAGTCTATCCTGTGCACATGATATCTCTTAGGGACAGAAGCAATAAATAAATCAGTGCCCCCCCATCCCCCCCCCACACCAACAAACACACTGCATCAATATAAACTCAAGCATGCATGGATCAAATGCGTGAATAAAAACAAAACAATGAACAAGTATCATAATGCAGAGGCAGAATATAGCAAACTCCACCGAATCAAGGATGGGTGCCTGTTTGTGGCTGTAACCACCAGAGACTGTGAGTGACAGGTACATGGGTAACTGTCACCAATACATGGCTGATGAATATTCGCACTTGTATTGTAACTATTTACATAAGACATTCTTATGTAAATAAACTTACCTACTACATCCATGCTTGGAAGTAAAATGCAAAACTGTGAATGTGCATGTTTATGCATGCACATTCACAGTTTTGCATTTTAACTTGAACCAACACATCTGGATGCACACGTGAATGCAAATAAAGAAAAAGACAGCGAGAGTGAGAAATTTCCATTTCTGCTCACAAGTCTATGCGTAGCTGTCAGCATGTGAGCTGACAACAGCTATGGAAATGCAGCCCGCTGGGATGACCTTGACTTTAAGCACATCCTCACATGCGATGGTTAACTTCACAGTAGCTACAGAAGTTAGTCTCTATTCTGTTTCACGCTTACATAAATGCTTGTCAATCTGTCTCAGCTCATCTTTTCTTGTCTAATGTGTCTGAATTTAAGACAGAAATGTCAGTATTGGTGATAAATTATACTTCTAAATTGTGTGTGTATGTGTGTGTGTGCTTGTGTTCTATGTTTTAATGCAAGACTTCAGAACGCAGTAGAGAAAGGCAGCAGCTTCCTCCCACCCCTAAATAAAACAACCCATTTGGAGGCAGCAACCATAAACCATAAATCACCACTTCTACCACTGGGCCCTTACCCAGAGGAAGAGAGAGGAGCAAGATGAGTACATGTGTATGAGCATGAAGCAGAAAGATATGCAGATAATAATAAAATGAAGCAGTAGCATGATGTTTTGAAAGACATGTATGTAAGACATGTACGAGTATGTCAAGAATCTAATGAAGAAAACAATTTTGGTGCACCAAACAGACACAAACATACACAAATAAAAACAGAAAGCTAAGTTCTGTCATGTGACTTTCTACCATTTGGCATACTGAAACTTGCTAAAACAATAGTAGATCAAAAACTGATAAAATTGAATGTTCAAATGTCCACTAGTAATAAAATCCACCTAAAGTTCACCAGTTAACATTTCTTGTTTCTTCAGTCTGTGCAAAAAAACAAAAACAAGCATTCGTACAATGGCAGTTTAGCTCTCTGTACTGTGCTTAGATAGTGGGTATATTTAGCAAATAAACATGATACTGGTTTTAAAATACCCTTTCTTACAGTTACCAGTCAATAAGCAATTACAAAAATCTCTATTTCCTCAAGGAACCTATTAAAGCCCTGCTCAGTCATTCTTCATGCATGGTATCGGTTGGCTTGGTGTTCAAAGAAAATGCTATTGTGATTTGGGTATACGTGAATCAGACCCAAAGTAATAAGATAATCTGAAAAACTACTACAGTACACATTATGCATAAACTGCTTTCCAGAGGCAGTAATTTTCACACATGCGCACAACTGCCACCCCAGCTGCTCATCTTTAGGTTTTGAGGTTTTTTGGGGAATGTTTAAGTTTTCTCTAGTTTTGTATTTTCTGATTATGCTTCTGTATTATTTACATTTTCAGGTTTTAGCTTCATGTCTAGGTCTGTTCTTGGTGTCAAGTTGGATTGTGCTTTATTCCTTGAATTGCTGTTTATTCCTGCCTCCCTTGTGTTTCCATCTCTGGCTTAGTCCTCGCCTCTGTGCTTATCTTTTGTGCTCTGTCAAGTTAATCTTGTCTCCCTATTCAGCTGTGGCGCTCTTCCTGTCTTATTTTGATAGTCTCTTGTCTTGTGTGCTTTGGGTTTAGTTCTACTTCCCTCATCTCTTTATCTGTGCTTAGTTTCAGCTGTTCTCCCACTTGTTGCCTGTTGCCTCATCATCCTGTGTGTGTATATATTGTATCAGTCTCCCGTCATCCTGTCGAGTGCTCTCTCATTGTGTTTCCTTGTTCCATAGTTTCTGGATAATTTGCTCCTGTTCAGCTACTCTGTGGACTTTTATATTTTTTGTGAAAGAGCTCAGCATTAAAACTGGTTTAAGTTTACATCAATCTTTTGAGTCCTGGATTTGGGTCCACATCCTGCCTGCCACACAGCAAACCTTGACAGAAGGCCTATGACCATCGTGGGCCCTGTGGACTCAGCATTGTTGGAATACGGTAAAGAACTGGGTACACTTAACCAAACACTAAAATCCTTAACCGTATCTTCAAGTCCCCTGACATAAAGTCCATATCAGTCAGGGTGAATGCCATAGATGCTTTAATAAAGACAAATCCTTTACTTCTCCAGTCTTCCAAGGCTTCTGGAAAGTTCCCTAACTGAGGGAGCAAATCCAGACTCATGTGCTGGCTCTCTCCCTCACCTCCACCTCTACCTCGCCACTGCAACCAGTTTGCTTCTCATCAGCCAGCTTCTTGGCAGAATTGTGGGCTGAACAAGAAGAGCCTGCAACCGCTGCACCCTCAGCTCCCTCTGTATCCTCTGCTCCCCCTTTACCCTGTTAACTGGAATCACCAAAATCAAACTACATAACGCCCTCTGGTTATTACTGGCTCTGGAAAACCCATTTCGTAGCCTCTTAACTGGCTACGTCCCATCCGCGGGACATATGTAGTGCATTTTATATGTCATGCTAGACCCTTCCATTTTGATTGACACCTCATTCGGCCAGTCATGTTAAGAAATTGGTTTTCCAGAGCCAATAATAACCAGAGGGCGTCACGTAGCTTTGTCAGGTGATTTTGGTGCGGCTAGTTAACAGGTTAATGTTATTGAGCCTGTGTGTCCTGTGTCACCTGCAGGTGCCCATTTCCTCCATTGTCACTGGTCTTCTTTTAATTCTTCTTCTAAGAGCCCTCATTTCTGTCATTACCTCTCAGTAAAGCCACCTGAGCAATATTGACCTCATCCTGTCCGACCTCCAGAGGGTCTTCTCCGTTGTCTGCATCCTGATGGGCACCGTCTGCGGCACTTCTGGCGTCCTGTCTGACCTCCTCATGGGCTCTGTCTTCGCCGGTGCTGGCATCATGTTTGGCCTCCTGATAAGCGCCATCTACTCTACCACTGATGCCGGCCACCGCCCAGGTCACCCAGGTAGTCCCCAGAGCTGCTTCATCCCCTCTGGCCTCTCCAAGTTTTGCCACAAGGCCTGGTTGGCCCCCAGAACTGCTTTGTTTCCACTGCCTAGCCCCAGGGCCAGGCTGACACCCAGAAACATCTTTGTTTTTTGGACTCTTTGTCTCCCTGTTTGTTTATGTGTTTGGACTTTTTCTGGCTTGGGGATACTATTATGGTCCCAGGGTCTTGGACCAGGGTTATCTTGATAGTGTCTTGTCTCCTGTGCTTTGGTTTTACATCTTCTTCCATTGTCTATCTGTGGTTAGTTATTCTGTGTGTGCATATCTCAGTCTCAGTCTCAGTCTCCCCCTCATCCTTTGTCGTGTGCTCCCTCATCCTGTGTGTTTTTTAGTTCTGTGTTCCCCTTTGGCCTTGTTTTGTATTTTGTATCTTTCCTCCTTAAGTTCCAGTATTAAAGCTGACCTTAAGTTTATCTCCTGTTCTCTGAGTCCTGCATCTTAGGTTCAAAACCTGCCTACTGTACAGCAAACTGTGACAAAAACTGAGATAGCTTCTGAATGATTAGGGAACCAAGACAAGACAAGACAATTTTATTTATATAGCACTTTAAAACAGCAAGTGCTGATCAAAGTACTTGACATAGAAAACATTAAGAAGGGAGCCCAAATGACTCACAATCTCAGAATCACATCAAAAGGCTTGACTGAGACAAGCACTGCTCTCTTATCACTTATTTGGCTTGTATAATTGAAGAAACAATTACACAAAATTCTGAACAAAACAAACAAAGGGATGAAGAAAGACAGCAGGAGTTATTACTTCTAACCAACAAACTCATAACTGTCTAAAAAGTTCTTAAGTGTATATTTGTCTTTTGATTGTTCTTGATGTGTGCATAGTATTACTTGTGTACATAATCATTTCTAGGCATATGTTTGTGCAGGATAAGTTTGACTTTAATTACCCTTTGCTTTACTGAATGAGCAGAGGTGAAATGAACTTGAGGGAAGAAAGTGATGGGAAGCGAGGAGGCAGCAGCCACACAGGGTAAGTAATGCCTTTTGCCTTGGTGTGTTTTTTTACTTTTCAGAGAGGGGTGATTTTAATTGAATACTGGGGAAAGGTAATCACATCAGAGCACCAATCATTTCTGCATTAGGGCAAACATAGGTTCCTGCAATAGGCTGACTGCTAGGGGAGGGTATCCGACTACTTTATGTTAGCTATCAAATCACATTCACTCTCTTTCAGGCTGAGTGAAAGAGGAAGGGTTGGATTGCTTTAACATCTTGTGGTGCCTGTTCATCTATGTAGCTGTGAATGTAAATGCAAGGGTTCAAGGTGGTTCTTATATATGTCCATGTTCTTCAGTCTACACTATGTTTCACCAGCTACAGTTGTCTAACCTTTTCTAATAGCTTGCTGGTTATTTACAACCAATGCATGCTGCTGCATATAGCTAGTGTGTTGTATATCAGGCTGTGTACATCAGGACTGGTAGTACTGATGCCCCCCCCCCCCATACAAACACACAAACACACACATAAAATGTGGCACAAAGTCTTGCTGGAATTCAGTGCAGGCGCATATAACAATAAATCTCACTTCTTAATTCCCATGCTCAAACAAACAATCAAAAAGAGATCCTAAGATATTATAGAATAATACTTAAAAAAAACAACAGCGAATGCAGGAAAGGCTTGGAATGACTATATCTAATCAGCCAATCACATGGTAGCAACTCAATGCATTTAGGCATGTAGACAAGGTCAAGATGGCCTGCTGAGGTTCAAACTGATCATCTGAAAAAGAGAAAATATCCAGAGAATGGCAGTTCTCTGGGTGAAAATATGTTGTTGATGCTAGAGGTCAGAGGAGAATGGTCAGACTGCTTCAAGCTGACAGCAAGGCAACAGCAACTCAAATAATCATATGTTACAACCAAGGCATGGAAAAGAGCATTTCTCAACACATTCAGCCTTGAAGCAGATGGGCACAGCTGCAGAAGACCACACCGGGTGGCAGCCCTGTCAGCAAAGAACAGGAAACTGAGGCTACAGTTTGTGTAGACGCCCCAACATTCAGATGGTAGGGTCAGAATTTTTGACATAAACTAAAATGTTTCTAGTACCTTGTTGAATCTATGCCACAATAAAATTAAGGTGGTTCTGAAAGCAAAACCAATGTAACCAATGAAGTGGCTGGTGAGTGTATAATACATGTAGTCTGAGTAAAATATTAAGATACCAAAAGCATGTACATTTATCCTTGAAAACTGCACCTACAGAAATTGGTGTTTTTATATTAGCAATGGGTCAAATTTGTAAATGTGGAAGCCATAAACCCAAAGAGAATTATCAGACAGCTCTATAGATACCTGTAGCTCTATGGTGTATTATCACCTCAGTGTTTTGTGCTACAGGCTTGCTCACCGTGTGACAAAAAAAAATGTTTAAATAAGTTCAGAAGGAGGCATTAATTCAACCAAATCTGTTTTGCAACTACCAAAAACAGTTTTAACAACTGGATTTGACCTAAGAGGCAGTTACCTAACAGAAAGGTCAGTGCTGTGCAGCAAGAAACACTCGACTGTATCTGTTTTAATGAAAGCTCACATAAAAACTCACACACAAAAAATGTACATTATGGACATGTTGCAGGGGTAATGGACTTGGTAATTGCTTAGCAACAGGCAATGGCACCACCACCTGTCAACTAAGGTATCCACTGAAGGTCAGTATGTGAGTGTGTGTGGGCACGAACATTTGTAGGAGGGCACATTACTGCAGCATACAAACAACCACACACTATCGGTGCCCCATTGCTTTTCCAGGCTTGTAAAGTCGCTCCTGGTTGCAGCTTTCCTGTTTTAAGTCAGATGTGTCAGATTCATCCATCCATCCATTCTCTTTCACGTATCCAATAACATAAAATATGACACATTGATGTTGTAATTTAAAAGCCTCATACAGGTATAAAGCTTAGTGGGACAGACACGCTTATAGTTGCAATCTCTGTAAGCCTGCATGTGGCTGTCAAAATGTGGGTGGTCTGTGTGCTGCTGAATTTGGGAGAAGCATCACTGTGTGTTTGCGTTTATCTCTGAGAGACCTGCTTGGACGTTGTGTGTCTTTCAAGTGCCTCAGTGGAAGATGAGGTGATCTCTGGGCCCCAAGAGAGATGCCGTGTGACAATTCTCTGCATTCATGTGCTGTGTTTTCAGGCCATCTTCTTTTTATCTCACCCTTTCATCACCCACCTTCATTCTCCTCCTCACTCTGTCACTAACTCACGCTGCTGAAATACATCACATGATGCACACGCTGACACCCCCTCTATATCACAGTGTGACTTATCTCTTATGTTCGACGAGGTGTATGTGTGTAAGTAAAAGAAACCTTGAATGCATGCTTGATTCTGAGTTCAAAGACAAGATGAATGCACATGAATGTGTGTGTATTACCCTAACATAGGCCTATTTGTGGGCACTTTCATGAAAATATGAGCAACAAACAGGACACTGCTCTCCTGCAGTATTCATATTTTCTCCAGCAAATGAAAAAGGAGTGCAACTGTCACCTGTGTCTTACTGTAAAAAGACAAGAATGAGGTCCAAATCCGATACAGAACTAGATCACACTCATGGGGAATAATGCATGCATTTTGTATTCACAGCTAACATACACTTCTTGGGCATTTCATGAATACCCTACAAGATGACAGGATTTCTCAGGATTGTGCCAGCCATTGTTTAGCTAACTGCAGATCTGAAAAGTACCTTTGGTACATTTGTTCATATTGTACTGTCAGAGATGGTGTAACCAAAAAAAAAAGTCTGACAGCATACTGTGTAATTGCACATTCAGAGGCAATTACATGAAGAACTGCAACAGCAAAACTGCAAATAACAATCCTTTTAAATATGTATCAAACTGGTGTGCTTTATTATTATTATTATTATTATTATTATTATTATTATCAATTTCTCTTTGAGTGAAATTTTCTGTCACGATTTCCAAGGGTCTGAGTTTGCCTGCTTCGCCTTTCCTATTTAAAATTCAAAGACATTCAGTTTACTGTGGCATATAACAGAGGAAAGCACCAGATACATACTTGAGAGGATGTTTTTCTTGATAAATTGCTAAGACTATCAAAGTCAATGTCAATTAATTGATAAAACTGTTTCAACAAAACTTTGACTTGTAAGAAATCTGCTTCATCTCGCTCATGCATTAAACCATGACTCTTAGGCTGATGAAAAACCAAACTATGTCTGACATTAAAAGAACGAACTGTGATCCAAATGTAAAATGAGGGGATCACTTTTTCCCTGCAGGTTTTCTCCAAATTTTATAGATTGGCCGGAATACACTGAAGCAGTAGCACTGCAGCCCACCTGGGCAGGGTTGCTTTTTATTGGGAAAGAGGAAAACGAGTAGTTATTCACTGTTCATACTGTATGCATCCATTTGTCTGTTCTCTGTACCATTCATACATATGGATGACCAAATTTGTCTGTGCTCCTCCAATACATAGGCCAGTCTTTTTTTTGTCTCATTCAATTACAGCCTCCCCCCCCCCCTTGTCTGTCTCCCTTCATTCTTCTTCAAAACCTCTCTCCTCCATGCAAAGGCACATTTCGTTTTTTTATTGTTTGCCTTTTGGTGAGGTGACACACGACACATTGTGGAGTCTAGCCACCCTGGGGGAATGCTAATAGAGGAGAACTGTGAGTCTGTGAGGCAGGGAGCCAGAAAGAGACTGAAGCAGCGCGGAGAGACAGAGACGTTGTGAGACAAAGATGGGAAAGTGAAAAAGAGAGATAGTCATCAAAAGAAATAAAATGAAAGGGAGTCTGAGAGAGACAGACAGAGAGCAAAGTGTGATGAAAATCTAAATTACAGAAAGAGGGAGAAAATGTATAAGCAGAAACAGACCATAGAAAGAGGTTAAAGAAAAAGAAGAACTGCTAGGAAAGGGTCAGACAGATGGCGTGGAAGTGAATAGGGAAAGCATGTCAAGAAGAAATGGTGAAGGGAGCAAAGTGGGAGGTAAGGATATAGGTGGAACAGAGGGGTAGAAATGAAAAGTGTTGTGTTTCATCAAAATGAAAGGGCAAAGGAGACAAAGAGGAGGAGTGGGCAGATGGGGCAGAGAGGATGAAAGAGTTTTGTTTAATATTTGAGTTCCATAAACAATAGAATCAGCAGAATAAAGCCTTCCATCTTCACCTTCACCCACACATGGTCAAGGTCATACATACAATGCACTTCGACTTTATACTCCAGATACGTGGCTCCTTTCTGGTAACAAAAACAGGAGACAGCACTTATTTTAATGCAGTGCTAATTAATGTCCTCTACATTTTGACCTTTCCCATTATTGGTATTTATTTGTGTGTTTCTAAATGTTTGTATTTCTCACTGTGCGCATTAAACTTGTGCATCACGTGTAGTACTCCAGCAGGTCCTAACCTGGCTTTCATTTAAATCGCCCAGTTTCACGGCCCCCCTGCCGCTTCACACCAGTTGTCCTTTTCTCTAACATCAGTAGCTATAGCAACACTCAAAAGCAGACCAAGATAAGTGAACAGCTAGTCGAGATATACAGGATGAAGATTGGGGGGTGGGGGGTGGGGTATCTGAGGAGATAAGGACTTGAAAACAAAGCTGGAAAAACAAGAAAAGAGAGAGAGGTGATACTGAATCCGGCAAAGTGAGGTGAAGATTAATTCTAACATGTTGTTTGTAAACAAATGGCCTCAAAGTAAGTACAAATGTAAAAAACAAAAACAGGTCACACCTAAAGCAAGGCAGTCCCTACACACCCTCATGTTAAAATGCTCAACTTCACAACAGAAATAAATAGGTTTATAACCATGGTCAGAAATGGTTTTGGTCTCTACAACTATTTTATTTCATCATAAAAAAACTGCACAGAGGTGCATTATTCTATGACTCACCGTGGTAGTATGGGGCTGTTTGTATTTTCAGTCTTAAACGTTGCAATATTAGGTGCATGGTCTTTTGTGTGTGTCCTCTAAATGACAAATGGATGCTGACCCACATGGCTCCAGCTGCTAGCTGTCTGCTAACTGGAGTGACAGGAACTGCAGCCTTTTACCATGTTTTTGGTGCTGATGATGTTTGGATCATTTTAATAGTAATTATCTGACTAATAATACCGCTTTCATACAGCCCATCCATTAAGTTCCTGCTTCACTTTTGGTGAGTGAATTTTTTTCTACTTTATTAGCATGTTATTTAGCACTAATTAGCAGGTATCTTTGTTTGCAAGATACATGAATACAGTCAGTGAGTGCACCTTTCTTGCATCTTGAAAAATTAGAGTCGATAGAGTCAAAGCAGTTCTGTCCAGTGGGAAATATTTTCCCTGTCCGTGTTCCCATTTTAAATTTGGAATAAAATAGAATAGAATAAAATACCTTTATTTATCATTGTACAAGTTGACAATGAAATTTGGAGCACCTCCCTGGGCGGTCTATAAAATTGTAAGCAAGTTCTATAAAGACTTGCCTTATAATACTAAAAAACTAATATATATAGCTACTTTTGGCTGCTCCATTATTCACAAGACAAAATCCAGCAACCTCAGGCAACCAGTCACCAACTGGTTTCAAAATACACATTTTTCCCTAGTGACCAGAGGATTACAGTCCTACCTTCTGGTCTTGAAGCAGAAACAGTACTGATCAGGGAATTTCCCAAAGAATAATTCATGGTAGAGCTCATAGTGTCACTGCAGTTACTGCAAACCTACTTGTAGGTTTGGTGATATCTAGTTTAAGCCAAGTTGTTTGATGTTTAGTGAGTGTTAAGCGACTCAATAGTCTTGTTTTATACTGAGTTGTGTAGTAAATGGTAAAGAAAAAGAAAAGAAAAAAAGCTGTGTTAAATTCTGTCCTTTTGCAAAAAGTTTTGTTCTTTTTTATGCAGTTTTAACCAAAAACAAATAAATCGCACCTTGGTTGCAGTGGAGAAATTCACTGTAAGCTGTCAGAATTTAAACTTATTGTAAGCAAAAACCTTGAGCTTTTTTCAGAACATGGTATTTTGTTGCATTATGTTTTGCCACAACTGGCTGTCAGAAATAACTAATCCCACTTCACTACACGTTGGGACTTGAGGATGGCACTCCATAGTACATTTTAAGAAGACTGGGCCTTTTGGGCATAGTTTCAGTTGATGGGTTGTGGCTGCATTGCAGTCAATAGCCTTGCAACACACTTTAAGCTTTACTTGGCAAAGCAACAAACAACCCTGATGGCAGTAAGCTGTGAGGAGAGCAGTAGTAAAATGGATTTCTCTGTTGATTTAAATTTCTCTGAGAACAAGTGTATCGAAAGCTGGCACAGAATGAAATCTACATTTGTTTATACTTGGCAGTATTGATGTCAAGTGTTCAGTACACATAGTAAATATTGGGTTTGGTAATGTTGGAAAAGTGCACCGCTGTGTGATTACTGACCCTTGCATTTGACCGTTTCATCACTCCATCCATCCTACCTACGCCAACGTAGGCCTTTCCATTCCTGCTAGGTTTTCATTTATCCTTTAGAATAAATCCTGTGTGATAGTGCCTCATAAACAGGTCAAGTTTCATACAACCAGAGCTCCAACATAGTTACACCCATACACTAACACCAAAAGTAAAGGAGGCACAATCTGATGAATCAAACACTGTGATTTGTGTTTCAAAAAACACTGTGTGTCATTCGATTCATGTTTTTGTCAGGTGTATATGGTTGAGAAGAGTTGGTGGAGCCAGTATGTCTAAGGATGACATTCAATTGATCTGTACTTTCTATATCCTTACTCTTATAGCTCTTTATGGAGCATGCTGTGTTTTTTCTCTAAGGGTGACATTCGATTGATCTGCACTTTCTACATCCTGCACTGTTTACAGCCAGTAAACAACCTCATTAATCAGATCGAACTAAAACAAACCCTGTAAGCATTTATGGTCTCTTCACATTTTCTTTTTTCTTGCTCTTATAGCTGTGACTTCCCCATCATCACTCCCCTTTTGTCTCATCTACTCTATCTAAAAGGCTAATCTCCTTAAAGCAGCAATCTCTCTCTCTTACCTCCTCATCCCTCTTGCTTTGTTTCTCCCATCCTTTCCTTCTTCCCACAGATTGCCCTCTTCTCATCAGCAGACCTCTCTGTCTCCTCACCTGTCTGCCAGCCCTCCTTCCCTCATTTCTCTTCTCCCACATCTCCAGCCATCACTCTTTTCACCCCAAACAGCTCTGCTTCTCTTCCCCTCCATCCCTCCTGATGGATAGCTTTATTTGCTGTCCGCACCCTTCATACTCTTCAGAACTCACTGGCCTAGTTTCAAGGTCAAGTATGAAATAGATAATTTTTCAATTCTGCATAATAATAATAATATAACATGAATAAAGCAGTCAGCCACCACCCACCTTTATGGTCAATGCTGATCTTGATCAAATTGATAGATAGGTTGGAAGGCAGGACTATGTAAAGGTTAAACAAATTATTAATGTACTTAAAGTATAAAGACAGAGCGTTAACACACACTTTCATTAACAGAAGTGTTGAATATAGACATTAGGAAGATGATTAAAAAGTGTATGCTTTTCCTATAACACTTAAGATAAATTTGAAAAAGGATTAGAAAATTGGGAAGAGGGACAGGTGACTGGTGAGAGAACAGATGGGGGAAGAGATAGGAGGAAAGATGAAGGACCAGCTGAAGGTAAAGAGTTGCACAATGTACTGACTGAAATTGAGACAGGTGGCAGGTTGGAATGCTGGTGATTGACTGATGTTCAGGGCAGAAGCAGATTAAAGCAGAGCCAAAAGGCCAGCTTAGACAATACACAGACGGAAGTCTGTTTTGAGGGTGGGGGGGTTAAAACAAAGAAGGAGAAGGAAATAGAGACAGTGAGGCAAAGAATGGGTGGGACTGTTCAGGGATCTGTTTTTCTGTGTAGCTTGTTACAACTCACAATCAGTCCCATGGAAACTGCTTAGAAATGAATAGAGTCTCAGTTGACTGACAAACAGTTATTATTTGAACCATTTTGCATTTTTTTAAAGCATGATGGTTCTAGCTTCCTAACTGTAGGGATTGTGTTGTTATCTGTCACCGATTAGAAAACAAATTTAATTTATTGGTTCTTTTTGTTATCCACATGAAACAAACAATCTAAATGTGTCACTATAGCTGGGAACTTCAATTTACTTGATGCTTAATAATGGACTAACTCAGTAAATTCTGAATCAGAAAAAAAACAAACAATTAGTAGAATAATCAATTTTGAAAACATTACCTGGGACAATTATTATTAATGTGGAAATGATATTATAAAGCAATATGAAGCTGCTTGAGGTGACCATTGTTGTGAATTGGCACTATTAAAATAAAACTGAATTGAACTGGACTGAATTGAAACACTGTGTGTAAACTGAGCTACATTTTTCCACCCACAAGATGACACAAAAGGACAACACAAATGAAAAGTCACTTTACCTCACGGGACCTGCCTAAAAGAGACACAACCCACTGATCTTCTGCCTGTTTTCCTATCAATTAGCATAGTGAAGCCATCCACCCATTTTGATATGCTGCTATGACAGATCTCTCCTCCCACTTAGCACCCTTTGCAATCAAAATTCCTCACATTTTGACTTTAATAGCAGAGAAAGCACAGGTGCCACAATTTCAGATAATGATAGCTCATTAAAGTGTTGTGATAATCCATGTCAGACAGTCTGAAAAACAAATTAATATTGACAGAGAACTGAATGACATTAATTACCCATTAAATTACCCATTTACACATATCCTTTTCCACCACTCCCTGGCCTGTCATTGGTCTTTGCATGTACTTTATCAAAAGGTTAGGTTGTCTAAAAACTTTGGCAGTTGTACTTTTCTTTTCA
The DNA here is from genome assembly GCA_024447675.2 of Pterophyllum scalare. Classification (NCBI taxonomy): domain Eukaryota; kingdom Metazoa; phylum Chordata; class Actinopteri; order Cichliformes; family Cichlidae; genus Pterophyllum; species Pterophyllum scalare. The sequence goes on from JAMQGT020003944.1 coordinate 82,456, forward strand.
AAACAAAGGTTTGGTGTTATTAGGGTATGTACTTAAGCAGTATTTCAAATCCAGTTTTCGGTTTGACTTTAAAGTCTCAGTCACACAGGCCTAGAGAGTGTTTGGTGATCCAGTGGCTAAGGAAACATGTATTCCCCAACCTGTAGGTGAGTGATTGCTGGCTGTCACTAGATAAAAATGGTTTCAAAGAGAGTGCTGGGCCAAAAATCTCCTTGTGATTGCCTTGGTCACTAGCAGATTGCCGGGTTCATCTGTAGTTTGTCTGGAAGACGCCAACTTGTCTGCAAAAACTTGCCAAGCACTCACTGAGTGTTAGTGAAACTTGGAAAAAGGTGTGATGTAATCCAGAAATGGGTGGCTGGGGGGTGTCAATACTAATGCTTTTTATGATTAGAATAAATTTAATTGTAACATAACATCTGCTGTCCTCTGGGGTAAAAAGACAGTCAAAAGGTGTATAGCAATCTGGAGGACATTACGAGGGTTATTTATTTTACACCGAGTTGTAGTTCTAGCCTGTACTGTGTTTTGTTACATCATGTCTGATGTCCTTGTTTTCTTTCCTTTTGTACTTTCTGCACATGTAAGTTTACATTGGAGTTTCTTTTTTCTTTTACACAGGTAAAGGGAGGAAAGGAAAATGATAATGGGATAAATGACTAAAGGCATAGACAGAGAGAAGAAAACAGCACAGTACTGAAAGATAATGATGAGAGAAAGAAGCAAAAAAAAAGAAAAAGAAAAAGAATGAAACAAAACCAAAACCGAAAGAATAAGAAGCAGAAGTCGTACATACTAAAGAATACAGAAGTAGAGGGAATAGAATAAAGACACAATAAGACAAGGAGAAAGTACAAAGAGAGGCTAGGAAAGAAGGGAGTATAAGTGCACAATCATGAAAATGAAAAAAAAAGAAACTACACAAAGAAGTATCAGTGGGAAAAGGGAATCAATGGGAAGGTCTGCCAGATGAATCAAAAGAGGTAAAATGAAGAAAGATGGTCAATGAGTAGACTGCAAGAAAAGGTAGAAAAGGTTTATGGAGAAAATAGGGAGGGTGAATAAGGCAATGGAGGGTAAATGGAATGAGGAAAGAAAAAAAGGATAGATGGAAAGAGAAGGGATGAGCTGGCTGCATTGAAAAGGGATGTTCAATGGGCCACAACGCAGCTGCTGACAAGCCCATCTTATTCGCAGTATGGCATCTTTCCACTCAACAACTCACAGGTGGAGGGATATACAGATGCTCACATATTCCTACAAACTGTCCATGCACACGCACTAACAGAGCTCCAGTGGAGCCTATGCCATGTTTCAGTGGCAGTCTGTGTTATAGATGAAATGAGAGCTCAGTGCTCTGGATAACAACCCTCAGTGAGAATACACTGGCCGAAAGAGCTCAACGTGATGACAGAAAAAAACAAACATGAAAAACAATGCCTCGCTTCAGAGGTCTGCTACTTCCTATTAAGACTAAAGTGGGTAATATGTTTTTAGTATGATTTGGCAAAAAAAAAAAAAAAGCTTTTTTTTTTTTTTGCAAGGCAAGTGATCTGACAGGGAACTGGGCTCCTGCACCAGCAACCTTTGGCCAATTGCAGGTATTTTTCAGACCAGCTCAGGTGACTAACCGTGGAAAGATAATTAACAGGAGGTCTTTAATATTGGAGAGTAGGATCTGAACTGCACAAGGACAAGTGTCTAATTTCAAACTCTGTGGGTTTTGTCTTTTTTGGGATTTCCTTTCTGATGGCATCCGAACTGCATACAGTTGTATAAACAGATAGGCACACAAAGAATAATACAACAACAAAAGAGTAGTTCAGTCATCAGAGGACTTCCAAGGAACTGGACAGAGACTTTAGCCTAGTCCACGTTTATACTGTAGGTTTTTAAGCATGGTTTATCTCCTTCATTCTCAACAAGTACAGCTTTAAAAAAAATAAAAAAATATCCGCAAACTAAAAATGGCCCCATTAACTGTTAAAAGCATACCAATCCAACAGGTAGCAATACAGCCCTCTTTTTCCTGTCTGCACTCAAACACTGCAAATAGAGTTTCTGAATGTCTTCACCCTGATAGGAGTTTTTATAAAAGGCCCATTTCCAGTGACCTAAAACTTAGTTTGTCCGTGGATCAAAGGCCAAAATGCATGAATCACCATGTACCTGTGGACAAGGCCTTAAGTGAAAGAGCGGCAGGAGTAGACGGGATAAGAGGACACCTATGTTTGCAAAGAATCAAGAGAGTTTAAAAAGCAAGAAGGAGTCACGCAGGCGACAATGTGGAAGGAGATGCACTAAGTCCTTTTTCAGAGGAATTTTGTGCCAGACGTTGTTTGTTTGTTTAATTCTACCACTACTCACCTGTCAGCACTGTTACATGTTACTTGGTGTAGTGTCCAATCTTGTACATATGGCAATTATGGCATGCAGACTGTGACTCTCTCTGTCACTACTGTGGATATGTCCAACTGAGGCCATGAGGAACTTTAAGAGAGACCACACTGATGCAACCAGTAATGTTATAGATCAGATGTATTTAAAGGAGCTCAAATGTGTCTGTGTATGTGTCACAGTTTTATTTTTGCAATTTCTTGACTCTGAACGAATATTAAATGTCTCTGTGCTTGTTTCTCTGATATGCATAACAAGAATTATGAGTTCATTGTGACTGCAGCTGCTGAATTCAATCATTTGCTTCAAAGCTAATCTGATGGAAATATGAGGAAACTATAATTCTTCTATATATAGTGTTTGGTAATTAGCAGAAAATGTAATTTGATGGTGCAGAAAAAAGCATGTATTTTATTAGGGTTTGAACAAGAGAGCAATGCACATCATAGAGCATGTGAGAAGTGAATCTGAGATAGAAGTATGCAGTCTGCAAGCAATGAAAAAACTTTATATGCTATGCTTTACAACATCTGTATTATGATCTGGCATTCGTTTTATATGCTGCTGCCCTTTCAGCATGAGGCAGGATTATTCCTGCAGCATAAGCTCAGAAAATACGTTATATCCTTGCCTGCTTTTTGTAAATAGGAGTCAGATCATAAACAGCAGGTAATATCGCATTCTTACAGTGGCAGCTTTAATATTTAGAAGTGCTCTTTGCATCATTAAGATTTATGGATAGAAGTGTACGCAAGACATATTTAGAATTTATTACTAAGAGCTAAATCAGGATTGGAGAAACAGAGGAGAAATTTCCACACATGCCTGCAGTGGCCCTTTAACTTAAACTTGGAGCAACCTGCCTGACCTCAGCTACTTCTCATTATGATTGTGGGCAGCAGCACCTGCAGTGTGTATGTAGCTCATATGTTGCCTCTCTGCAAGTAATATGATTTGGTGTAACTGCTACTCTAGAATTCCTACAATATTTTGCAGCATTGTGTACAACAATTCTTAAAAACACTTGGATAAATCCTTGAGAGGGTAATGATCTTGGATTGGGAATGTATCTGTGGCTGCGTTGGTGAATGGGTCATTATTCTAAACCACGTTTAGGACATGTCGCCCAAACTGTATCTGGATCATTGTTTGTGGTGAAGGACGCGCACACTTGTGTGTTCATTTGAGCTCTGTGAATATTATTATTGTCTCCTGCTAGGGAGCAGACAGGTTACTTGGCTACCATGTCTCAGCCTGTGCTCCTGACTGATAAGCTCCACTGCTTATCTCAGTGAATGACTGAGCAGCATGTATGAATGTGTGTGAGAGTGTGCAGAAGTTAGTGAGATTTGCTGCCACACTAGGACATTGTGAATACACAATAGCCATTTTGTAAGAACTATTTGAATTTAATGTTTGCTCTCCAAATGGACATATGTCGCCATGCTGTAGGAGGCACTGTGATGTGTGCATGTGCATGTGTGTGTCTAATTGCCCGGCTGTCTTTGTGAGGACCAGTTTGGACTGTGGACTTTAGGAGAGTGAATACATTTCGGCCACTATTCCAAATTCCACAGAGTCAGGCTTGGTTTTACATTTAAGGTTAGTATTATGTGAAAATGTGATTTCTTATCCAAACTTTCAGCCTGCTGAACTTACATACAACCTACACAATGCACCATAACAACTTTATTGTGAGCTCCCAGAATTTGACTTTATGAAAAATTATTGTCCATATACACAAGTAACACAGACAAGTATTACAACTTCTGAAGTCAACCATAACCACTGTAAAGAAAACTTCTTCTCATGAATTACTGGTTGGCTTTGAGAGTTTACTGAGTTTATGTATATGTTTGTGAGCAGGGAAATGCCGTTGCGTGTGTGATATATATAAAATTTATTCTTCTCTCTTCCAAAAACTGTTACAGAGATACTCTGTATCTGATACAGATCATGTGTGAGACACATTCCATCTGCATTTAATAAATTTCTGACAGATCCTGGGAGCAACTGTGAGTCCTGATATTTGCTGATCTAATAACTAATTCTAGGCAGTTAATTGGAAGGCTTCCAAGCTCTTTATCATGGCAGGAGAGATGGGCTAATGTGGATGGAAATTGCCTCATGCAATTACATCACAAAAAGGATTGTTATCAGTGTAATATTAGTCTATTAGTCATGCAGCTGCATGCCAGAGTTAATAAGGTAGTGATTGAGACAGTTCAATGATGGGTAATAGGACGACCAGCACAGAGTTTTACACTGGAAACAGATGTGGGCTGGGTGTTGCAAAGCAAACTTTTTGCGGCCTTCACCTCAATTAAAAAAAGTACTGTGGCTTCATTATATAAATGATGGATATTGCTGCCTTCTACTTTCCTCCATCGTTTCGCAATCTTCACTGTGAAGCACACAGCCACACAAACAGAAACGGCAGTGGTGGCATCGCTAAGCCTGTAAAAGTAGCAGCAGGACAGAGAAAGCCTTGTGACGGGAGTGGTGGATAGAGTAAGCTAGCCTAGAGGGATGCCTCAGCTTTTGGATACACTCCGCTGGTAGAAAATCATGCTGCTACACACTACATGTGCACACAACTATGCTGGAAAACAGACACCCATACCTATATACACACACACACACACACACACACACACACACACACACTGTAGCTATGGGGCTTCAATATTCTCTGCTTGCTGTCCCACCTGGATGCTCATGCAGCCTGAGGAGCAAGGAAAAGAAAGGCAGCGAGCAGTGAAAAGCATTTCACCTCACTGTGGGAGTGGGTGACAGGGCTCAGCTATCACACACTGGGTCCCTGTCAGGTACACCCACAAACAAACACACACACAGAGGACAAACGTTTGTATTGAAAAAGTTCAATTATAAAGGCTATATAAAGGCTGAGTATGGTGAGAAGTACATACCAGAAAATTTGTAGTCATGGATAGGAAAGCGTTCAATGTAATGCAAAATTATAATTGCAAGGTGAAAGGGCCTGTGCTTATTTTAATTTTAAGCGTCCAACAGCAGCTAAACTCCTACAACTCCTCACACATCTCTGTAACATGACTCTTTAAACACCATGTACGTGCAATAAGCATCTGCTCATCTTTTCTTACTTAACTGAACTCAGTTAAAAACACTAAGGTGTGTCTTCTTTTGGAGACTGAGGGCTGCCGCTATTAAGCAAGCTGAGCTAGCACTGTTGCCTCACAGCTAGAAGGTCTGGGTTCGAATCCACCTTGGCCCGGGCTTTCTGTGCGGAATTTCCACGTTCCCCTCGTGTTTGCGTGGGTTTTCTCCAGGTGCTCCGGTTTCCTCCCACAGGATGCATGCAGTTACAGGGGTTAGGTTAATTAGTTCCTATCTTGCTAATAGGAAAGTAGAGAAAATGGCTTTTGACTAAAAATACCAAAAAGCAATAATAATAATAATAATAATAATAATAATAATAATAATAAAAATCTACCTTGTATCATACTTAACCCACAAGTCGGATTTCCAAAGTTTTTTTTTACAAAGACAAACTGCTACTTACATGTCACTGAATAGTACAATCATTAAAAGAGAAAGTCGTGAGTATGTTTTTTAAATATTTTGGCATGTACCTTTTGATAGAAAATTAGAATGAACCAAAATATACAGTAATAGACAAAGTTTGTGGAATAACTATATAAATCTGAGAATTTGTACTGTGGTTCTATTTATATATCTAGATTGTTTTGGTGTGTGTTACCTAGTTGCAGCATTCCAGCCTCTCCACCTGTTTGTCTATTTGGAGATCTTACATCAGTCGAACCACCACTGAAATGTGAGCAACCCATATTGATCGCAATGACAGTCTCTAAAGAAAACAATCCCCCTAATCTGGGATCACAGAAAAAAAAACTTTCAATATCTCAGTGGCAACACTTACTATGTGAATAGATCTGCAAAGACAAAGGGCACCCCCCCCCAACAACCTAGATTCTTTTAATAGCTACTGGAATTCATTTATCGATATCATTTACCTTTCTGTGTAATTTAAACAAAGAAATCACCATGCATACAGACAAGGAAAATATTTTCACTCAGTGCATAGTTTCCCCATATTATTACAGCCAGTGGCATAAGAGATCCTATCACTCCCCAGTGCCTAATTGCATGAGCTCTTAACCTTTTAACTTACCCATATTTTTTTTTTTAGTCTCTGTCTCTCCAAAACAAGTGTACAGCTACCCAATAATAGAGGTCAGCCAAGGAGGACAGCTTTAATGTTCATATCTTGCACAATGTTGCAAACTTCTTGTCACACAGGTAGATGCATGCCTCTTCCTGCATAATGATCTAACTGGAGGTTTTATTGTTTGTTTGTTTTTTTTTAATTTTGGGGTGAAATGCCCTTTTAACTATCCTGAAAGTAAATGCGAATAGACCTTTAGCTACCTGCTTTTGACCAGAATGTGTGCCTGCTTCTGTTCACAGTTCAACAGGCACACTGGAAAGACTCACAACTTAAGATTGCCATCTCTTACCAAATGTGGGAACCTGAAGATTCTCCGAATAAGGCTAATCTGACTGTGCAGTTGGGCTCAGAACAACAGATGGCATATGTCCAATCCAAGAGTGTTACTGCATTTAGTTCATGACCAAGGTAGGTCTGATGAAGAAAATGCAGTTAATAATTGTATTATTTAACACAGGTTTAACTAAATTACTACATATTAGGGACACCAGGGGAAAACCATATTTTTAATAAAACACCTAATGAATGGTCCACGGTCACACATATTTGTGCAGGAAAAATGCCGATGCCATTCAATACTATTTTATTTTCATGTCCACCCTGAAGGGAGAAAACATTAACTAAATTTGACTCATTCTCTCACTGCAAAGGAGACAGTTTCCCAGGTAACCACAGGACAGGAATGGAGAAGAGGTATGGAGAGAATAGGAAGAGAAATGAGCACAGCTGAAGGAGACATAAGAAAAGGTAATATTCATAATTAGTAATAACTCAATAGGTAATATCCAGAGATACAAAAGAATATCAAATATGGTTTAAGTTAATTCCACAAGGTAACTTTATGTCTCTTGCACAAAGCTCGCTCAGTCTTCTTTCAGTGCAGTATAGGATCATATTCTACAAGACAATCAGTCTGTTCTTTCTGTCTGTTAGGTGATGAAAGCCATGTTCCCATTTGAAGCCTTGCAGAGTCCAGATTTTACTCTTTCTTCCTTTCACACCTTCTCTAATGCTTTCTTTCACTGTCTCACTCCGGCTCAGAATAAAGGAAAGAAAAAGGGAGCGGGCTTTAGGAGAGTGGGTAAAGTGTTCTTCCCTTTGTGCTTTCATCCCATTTTGTCTCTGCGCTGCCCCAAATGCATTTTTCACAAGTTAACTAAAACCTCCTTCACAGTTATTCACAACAGAAAATAGTTTTGCGTATGTGTGACTTGTGCTATAGACAAGGAATGCTTATGATGCAGAAATGGAAGGCGAGGATGTGTTCAGGTTCCACATAATAACATTCAGCAGTTCAATTAAAAGTTGAACCTGATATTTTATACAATATGACGATTTTATGCAAAATCTGTCATAACATTAAAACTTATTCTCATCCCTGTTTCAAATGTCAATATACATCCTATGTGTCATTCCTATCTTCTGCCATTCATGCCTCTCTCGGTCCACTCACCTTAGCTCTCCTTATCTCTTGCTCCATTACAACTAATAAAATCAAATAAAACTGCCATAATGGTATTTAAATTAAAAGAAAAGTGACGTTCATGATAGCAGCACACTGGCACGTGATTAGCACTGTTGCCTAACAGGAAGAAGTCCTGGGTTTGAATCCACTATCTGGCCAGGACCTCTCTGTGTGGAATTTGCATGTTCATACCCCAAGACTGTGTGGGTTTTCTCTGGGTACTCTGGCTTCCTCCCAAAATCCAAAGACATGCAGTGGGGTTAGGATAATTGGTGATTGTAAACTGCCCATAGGTGTAAATATGAATCTGTGTTAGCCCTGCAACAGACTGGAGACCTGTCCTGGGTGTACCTTACAATAAAATGCACCTTAAGGCATCTGTTTATTGTGATTTGGCACTATACAAATAAAACTGAATTGAATTGAACTACCAAAAGTAGCCCTGACAAGGCTCAAATGTGTCTGCTTTGTGAGCTTTATGAAGTTAGAAAAGGTCACAAAGCAGACACATTTGAGCCTTGGACAATAGAAGCCTAAAAAAAAATATTTTTTTTTGCCTGGTCTGATGACTCTATTTCTGCTGCAACATTTAAATGGCAGGGTCAGAACCCGAAAGCATGGATCCATCCTGTGTTGTATCAGTTCTGGCTTCTGGTGGTGTAATGGTGCAAGGAATGTTTTCTTTAGGCGTCTTAGTAGTTACCAAGTAAGCATTGTTTAAATGTTACAGCCTACCTCAGTATTGTTGCTGACCGTGTCCATCCCTTTATGACCACAGTGTACCCATCGTCTGATGGCTGCTTCCAGCAGGATAACACTCCGCCTCAGATCATCTCAAACTGTTTTTTTTAACGTAACAGTGAGTTTATTGTACTCAAATGGCCTCCGCAGTCACCAGATCTCAATCCAATAGAGCACCTTTGGGATGTGGTGGAATACCAGATTCACATCATGGATGTGCAGCAACTGTGCGATGCATTTATGTCAAAATTAGCTAAAATCTCAAGGGAATGTTTCTAGCACTTTGTTGAATCGATGCTGTGGAGAATTAAGACAGTTCCGAAGACAAAAGAGGGTCCAACCTGTTATTAGCAAGATGTAACTACAGTGTGTGGTGACTGTACATGCATCCATACTATTAAAATTAGGAATTTATTTTCTCTCCTCCAGTGAATGCCAGTATAAGTGCCCTTGGGCTACATGATGCCAAATAAGCTGAAATTTTTATTTCTTATGATTCAACTCAATTTGAAAACTGATGGATGTTGCATTGGCTAAAAAATATAAAAAATGAAATCAATTTGTTTGAGGCTGATTTTAAATTTTTACATTTGTGCAGCAAAGGCTCATATTCTTACCCCCTATGTGGGTTGTACCAGATCTGTGGCAATAACACATACACAAAATGACTAAAAAAATAATAAAAGTTTTCCCTCTAAGTCATAAAACATTCCATAAGGAAAGTGATCATGTTATGGGGAGTTTTATTTGGACCAGTGAAAGGTTGCTAGTTATATATACCAAAGTAAAATTATTGTAAGCAGGGGATAAATTGTCTTTACAACTTCAACTTTTCCAAGTTTTTGATCATCTGTGATGTCATGTTTTGGGAAAGAGCCAGTAAATAGAGGGCTTTGTACCTGGTTGCACTCTGTTGTATCAGGTTATATTGCAATTTTCCAGAGTACCTTTAAATTGGGAGGATAGGAGGCAGTAACACCTGCAGCATGTTTGGCTCTTTAACAGCCCAAGAACATCTACATAAAACTCCAATTACACACACTCATAAAAACTCACATAGCTGCAATATATCACCCCCCCTCCCCCAAACTAGATTGATGAGGAATGGAAAGGTGGGCATATTTCAAAAGAGCAAGGAGCACCCTGAAATAGACTGCATCAAACTTTGCCCCCAGCACTTTTTTGCTTCTTGTAATTAGAAGGCAGCATTAATGCTATATTAATGAGCATCAGCATGCACACACACACACACACACACACACACACACACACACAGAAAGAGAGTGAGAAGGAGAGAATGAGAGAGAGGGAGTGTAGAAAGATAGAGAGAGAGCATGAGTGAGAGAGTGGAATTAAATCATGACGTCAAATTTATGTCCTGGCCATATTTACTGCTTTAATAAGAGTTGGGGTAAGCAAACAGAACTGCTGGTGGGCACATAGCCTATGTCAGCAGATATTCAAACACACACACACATCCATGCGCTCACTGACGTGACCCATTTAATATATCAGTCTCTTTAACCAACCACCTTTAAACTGTCAACGTTTACACATTTGTGGCACATGTAACACATGAAAAGGTGTGTGTGTGTGTGTGTGTGTGTCACGTAGTGAATGAGAGTGATAAGACACAGAGATTCAAAAGGAAAGAACATGTACAGAGGTGGGTGCAAGGAAAAAAATTGGCCAAATCTAATTAAAAGCTCCTCAGACACAAGCTAACTGCTGATTTACTCACTGATAAACTCATTCTGACTATCTGTATTGCAAACAAAGCCTTAACAATGTCGCACTGATCTACCCTTTTAACATGATTGTACAGTCACACCTGCTTGCACACAACAACTGTAATGCACATCAAAACCCGCTGAAGCTGTCCATACAATTCATCATCAATAGTGAAATGGTTCGGTTGATGGTGGTGGTGTTAGAGAGCAAGAGCGAGCAGCTGGCCACCCCGGCAGCTTGCAGGGCTCAGGGGCAGGCTGTGATATCTGACTGCTTGGTCGGGAGGACAGAGGATGAAGGAGGGTGAGATAAAAGTCCACTGATAAAAGCAATGTGCACGGAGCTGAGCTTGGTATAGAATCTCAATTAGCCAACACTACAATACAGATAGGGGACTGTGCTGCATTAAATGTGATATCTGCAGTAGATAGGCAGCTTTACCATCTGCAGCTATGAGAGCAGCACGGTGGGTAACTTCGAGATGATGAACTGTAATTGTGTTATCACTGTGTTCTGCCCCACATTACTAAAAATACTAACACACACAGGGACACATAAAAAGAGAAGGAGACCAGGAAACAGACACATATTTTTGTTGTACAACTCACATTTATAGAAACACAGTGATATTCTGAAAGATTACTGCCAAGGCTACTGACTCATTTAGAAAGTTTCTCTCCCTCCCAGAGGGACTCAGGCAAATAAGCAAAATCTACATCTGGCAGAGCCTTATCGCCACCCTGCTGTGAGAAGGTCCGTTCCCAGCTGCTAATGAGCAAAGCAATAGCATCTGGTGACAGGTCCTTTTTAAACCTGTTAACTTTGTAGTGCTCTGAAGATGCTATCACTGTGGAAAATGAAATTACAGCATTCAGCAGCGCAAACAATATGTCACGGCAAGAGAGGTCCATCAGTTCTACTTCCTTGTAATTTTGCAAATAAAAATTAAACACGGTGTTCCTTCAAGGAAATGTCAGCTTGTAAAAAAAGTGATGATTTGCTGCTTTTATCTTTACTATATCAATCATTTGCATAGTGTTTTTATTACAGATACCGACAAATAAGTTGCAGATGCAAGGAATTCCTGCTGCTGACCCTGACAAGTTGCATTTAGTGACAACTGTGACTAGCCATATATATATATATATATATATATATATATATATATATATATATATATATATATATATATATATATATATATATATATATATATATATATATATATATATATATATATATATACATATATATATATATATATATATATATACATATATATATATAGTCACACTGATGTAGATTATATACAACAGGAAACAATTGCCACTGCTTATTGCTTATGCCACCAAACACCTTTTAGTTGCGCTAGTTTCTGGTATATTCGGCTTAGTCATTATTAGTGCAACTATTATTTGACCATTTGACTACTCATCTTTCTATCTTTTTGATTAGACAGTATATAGTTAATAAAAGTTCAGATTTGTCACAATGACATAACTAGTGAAAATGACATTCATCACATCTTTAATTTTTCCAGGTAATTCAGCTTAGCTAAAAAAAAGGACTCAGTGCAGTCTGCAGAGACACTTTTGAACATGAGATAACTCAGTGAATCACACAGACTCCGGGAGACACACTGATCTTCTTTTTAGCTAAGCTGAATTACCTGGAAAAATTAAAGATGTGATGAATGTCATTTTCACTAGTTATGTCATTGTGACAAATCTGAACTTTTATTAACTATATACTGTCTAATCAAAAAGATAGAAATATGTGTAGTTAAATGGTCAAATAATAGTTGCACTAATAATGACTAAGCCGAATATACCAGAAACTAGCGCAACTAAAAGGTGTTTGGTGGCATAAGCAATAAGCAGTGGCAATTGTTTCCTGTTGTATATAATCTACATCAGTGTGACTATATATATATATATGTATATATATATATATATATATATATATGATATATATATATATATATATATATATATATATATATATATATATATATATATATATATATATATATATATATATATATATATATATATATATATATATATATATATATATATGGCTAGTCACAGTTGTCACTAAATGCAACTTGTCAGGGTCAGCAGCAGGAATTCCTTGCATCTGCAACTTATTTGTCGGTATCTGTAATAAAAACACTATGCAAATGATTGATATAGTAAAGATAAAAGCAGCAAATCATCACTTTTTTTACAAGCTGACATTTCCTTGAAGGAACACCGTGTTTAATTTTTATTTGCAAAATTACAAGGAAGTAGAACTGATGGACCTCTCTTGCCGTGACATATTGTTTGCGCTGCTGAATGCTGTAATTTCATTTTCCACAGTGATAGCATCTTCAGAGCACTACAAAGTTAACAGGTTTAAAAAGGACCTGTCACCAGATGCTATTGCTTTGCTCATTAGCAGCTGGGAACGGACCTTCTCACAGCAGGGTGGCGATAAGGCTCTGCCAGATGTAGATTTTGATTATTTGCCCTGAGTCCCTCTGGAGGGAGAGAAACTTTCTAAATGAGTCAGTAGCCTTGGCAGTAATCTTTCAGAATATCACTGTGTTTCTATAAATGTGAGTTGTACAACAAAAATATGTGTCTGTTTCCTGGTCTCCTTCTCTTTTTATGTGTCCCTGTGTGTGTTAGTATTTTTAGTAATGTGGGGCAGAACACAGTGATAACACAATTACAGTTCATCATCTCGAAGTTACCCACCGTGCTGTCTCTCATAGCTGCAGATGGTAAAGCTGCCTATCTACTGCAGATATCACATTTAATGCAGCACAGTCCCCTATCTGTATTGTAGTGTTGGCTAATTGAGATTCTATACCAAGCTCAGCTCCGTGCACATTGCTTTTATCAGTGGACTTTTATCTCACCCTCCTTCATCCTCTGTCCTCCCGACCAAGCAGTCAGATATCACAGCCTGCCCCTGAGCCCTGCAAGCTGCCGGGGTGGCCAGCTGCTCGCTCTTGCTCTCTAACACCACCACCATCAACCGAACCATTTCACTATTGATGATGAATTGTATGGACAGCTTCAGCGGGTTTTGATGTGCATTACAGTTGTTGTGTGCAAGCAGGTGTGACTGTACAATCATGTTAAAAGGGTAGATCAGTGCGACATTGTTAAGGCTTTGTTTGCAATACAGATAGTCAGAATGAGTTTATCAGTGAGTAAATCAGCAGTTAGCTTGTGTCTGAGGAGCTTTTAATTAGATTTGGCCAATTTTTTTCCTTGCACCCACCTCTGTACATGTTCTTTCCTTTTGAATCTCTGTGTCTTATCACTCTCATTCACTACGTGACACACACACACACACACACACACCTTTTCATGTGTTACATGTGCCACAAATGTGTAAACGTTGACAGTTTAAAGGTGGTTGGTTAAAGAGACTGATATATTAAATGGGTCACGTCAGTGAGCGCATGGATGTGTGTGTGTGTTTGAATATCTGCTGACATAGGCTATGTGCCCACCAGCAGTTCTGTTTGCTTACCCAACTCTTATTAAAGCAGTAAATATGGCCAGGACATAAATTTGACGTCATGATTTAATTCCACTCTCTCACTCATGCTCTCTCTCTATCTTTCTACACTCCCTCTCTCTCATTCTCTCCTTCTCACTCTCTTTCTGTGTGTGTGTGTGTGTGTGTGTGTGTGTGTGTGTGTGCATGCTGATGCTCATTAATATAGCATTAATGCTGCCTTCTAATTACAAGAAGCAAAAAAGTGCTGGGGGGCAAAGTTTGATGCAGTCTATTTCAGGGTGCTCCTTGCTCTTTTGAAATATGCCCACCTTTCCATTCCTCATCAATCTAGTTTGGGGGGGAGGGGGGTGATATATTGCAGCTATGTGAGTTTTTATGAGTGTGTGTAATTGGAGTTTTATGTAGATGTTCTTGGGCTGTTAAAGAGCCAAACATGCTGCAGGTGTTACTGCCTCCTATCCTCCCAATTTAAAGGTACTCTGGAAAATTGCAATATAACCTGATACAACAGAGTGCAACCAGGTACAAAGCCCTCTATTTACTGGCTCTTTCCCAAAACATGACATCACAGATGATCAAAAACTTGGAAAAGTTGAAGTTGTAAAGACAATTTATCCCCTGCTTACAATAATTTTACTTTGGTATATATAACTAGCAACCTTTCACTGGTCCAAATAAAACTCCCCATAACATGATCACTTTCCTTATGGAATGTTTTATGACTTAGAGGGAAAACTTTTATTATTTTTTTAGTCATTTTGTGTATGTGTTATTGCCACAGATCTGGTACAACCCACATAGGGGGTAAGAATATGAGCCTTTGCTGCACAAATGTAAAAATTTAAAATCAGCCTCAAACAAATTGATTTCATTTTTTATATTTTTTAGCCAATGCAACATCCATCAGTTTTCAAATTGAGTTGAATCATAAGAAATAAAAATTTCAGCTTATTTGGCATCATGTAGCCCAAGGGCACTTATACTGGCATTCACTGGAGGAGAGAAAATAAATTCCTAATTTTAATAGTATGGATGCATGTACAGTCACCACACACTGTAGTTACATCTTGCTAATAACAGGTTGGACCCTCTTTTGTCTTCGGAACTGTCTTAATTCTCCACAGCATCGATTCAACAAAGTGCTAGAAACATTCCCTTGAGATTTTAGCTAATTTTGACATAAATGCATCGCACAGTTGCTGCACATCCATGATGTGAATCTGGTATTCCACCACATCCCAAAGGTGCTCTATTGGATTGAGATCTGGTGACTGCGGAGGCCATTTGAGTACAATAAACTCACTGTTACGTTAAAAAAAACAGTTTGAGATGATCTGAGGCGGAGTGTTATCCTGCTGGAAGCAGCCATCAGACGATGGGTACACTGTGGTCATAAAGGGATGGACACGGTCAGCAACAATACTGAGGTAGGCTGTAACATTTAAACAATGCTTACTTGGTACTACTAAGACGCCTAAAGAAAACATTCCTTGCACCATTACACCACCAGAAGCCAGAACTGATACAACACAGGATGGATCCATGCTTTCGGGTTCTGACCCTGCCATTTAAATGTTGCAGCAGAAATAGAGTCATCAGACCAGGCAAAAAAAATATTTTTTTTTTAGGCTTCTATTGTCCAAGGCTCAAATGTGTCTGCTTTGTGACCTTTTCTAACTTCATAAAGCTCACAAAGCAGACACATTTGAGCCTTGTCAGGGCTACTTTTGGTAGTTCAATTCAATTCAGTTTTATTTGTATAGTGCCAAATCACAATAAACAGATGCCTTAAGGTGCATTTTATTGTAAGGTACACCCAGGACAGGTCTCCAGTCTGTTGCAGGGCTAACACAGATTCATATTTACACCTATGGGCAGTTTACAATCACCAATTATCCTAACCCCACTGCATGTCTTTGGATTTTGGGAGGAAGCCAGAGTACCCAGAGAAAACCCACACAGTCTTGGGGTATGAACATGCAAATTCCACACAGAGAGGTCCTGGCCAGATAGTGGATTCAAACCCAGGACTTCTTCCTGTTAGGCAACAGTGCTAATCACGTGCCAGTGTGCTGCTATCATGAACGTCACTTTTCTTTTAATTTAAATACCATTATGGCAGTTTTATTTGATTTTATTAGTTGTAATGGAGCAAGAGATAAGGAGAGCTAAGGTGAGTGGACCGAGAGAGGCATGAATGGCAGAAGATAGGAATGACACATAGGATGTATATTGACATTTGAAACAGGGATGAGAATAAGTTTTAATGTTATGACAGATTTTGCATAAAATCGTCATATTGTATAAAATATCGGGTTCAACTTTTAATTGAACTGCTGAATGTTATTATGTGGAACCTGAACACATCCTCGCCTTCCATTTCTGCATCATAAGCATTCCTTGTCTATAGCACAAGTCACACATACGCAAAACTATTTTCTGTTGTGAATAACTGTGAAGGAGGTTTTAGTTAACTTGTGAAAAATGCATTTGGGGCAGCGCAGAGACAAAATGGGATGAAAGCACAAAGGGAAGAACACTTTACCCACTCTCCTAAAGCCCGCTCCCTTTTCTTTCCTTTATTCTGAGCCGGAGTGAGACAGTGAAAGAAAGCATTAGAGAAGGTGTGAAAGGAAGAAAGAGTAAAATCTGGACTCTGCAAGGCTTCAAATGGGAACATGGCTTTCATCACCTAACAGACAGAAAGAACAGACTGATTGTCTTGTAGAATATGATCCTATACTGCACTGAAAGAAGACTGAGCGAGCTTTGTGCAAGAGACATAAAGTTACCTTGTGGAATTAACTTAAACCATATTTGATATTCTTTTGTATCTCTGGATATTACCTATTGAGTTATTACTAATTATGAATATTACCTTTTCTTATGTCTCCTTCAGCTGTGCTCATTTCTCTTCCTATTCTCTCCATACCTCTTCTCCATTCCTGTCCTGTGGTTACCTGGGAAACTGTCTCCTTTGCAGTGAGAGAATGAGTCAAATTTAGTTAATGTTTTCTCCCTTCAGGGTGGACATGAAAATAAAATAGTATTGAATGGCATCGGCATTTTTCCTGCACAAATATGTGTGACCGTGGACCATTCATTAGGTGTTTTATTAAAAATATGGTTTTCCCCTGGTGTCCCTAATATGTAGTAATTTAGTTAAACCTGTGTTAAATAATACAATTATTAACTGCATTTTCTTCATCAGACCTACCTTGGTCATGAACTAAATGCAGTAACACTCTTGGATTGGACATATGCCATCTGTTGTTCTGAGCCCAACTGCACAGTCAGATTAGCCTTATTCGGAGAATCTTCAGGTTCCCACATTTGGTAAGAGATGGCAATCTTAAGTTGTGAGTCTTTCCAGTGTGCCTGTTGAACTGTGAACAGAAGCAGGCACACATTCTGGTCAAAAGCAGGTAGCTAAAGGTCTATTCGCATTTACTTTCAGGATAGTTAAAAGGGCATTTCACCCCAAAATTAAAAAAAAACAAACAAACAATAAAACCTCCAGTTAGATCATTATGCAGGAAGAGGCATGCATCTACCTGTGTGACAAGAAGTTTGCAACATTGTGCAAGATATGAACATTAAAGCTGTCCTCCTTGGCTGACCTCTATTATTGGGTAGCTGTACACTTGTTTTGGAGAGACAGAGACTAAAAAAAAAAATATGGGTAAGTTAAAAGGTTAAGAGCTCATGCAATTAGGCACTGGGGAGTGATAGGATCTCTTATGCCACTGGCTGTAATAATATGGGGAAACTATGCACTGAGTGAAAATATTTTCCTTGTCTGTATGCATGGTGATTTCTTTGTTTAAATTACACAGAAAGGTAAATGATATCGATAAATGAATTCCAGTAGCTATTAAAAGAATCTAGGTTGTTGGGGGGGGGGTGCCCTTTGTCTTTGCAGATCTATTCACATAGTAAGTGTTGCCACTGAGATATTGAAAGTTTTTTTTTCTGTGATCCCAGATTAGGGGATTGTTTTCTTTAGAGACTGTCATTGCGATCAATATGGGTTGCTCACATTTCAGTGGTGGTTCGACTGATGTAAGATCTCCAAATAGACAAACAGGTGGAGAGGCTGGAATGCTGCAACTAGGTAACACACACCAAAACAATCTAGATATATAAATAGAACCACAGTACAAATTCTCAGATTTATATAGTTATTCCACAAACTTTGTCTATTACTGTATATTTTGGTTCATTCTAATTTTCTATCAAAAGGTACATGCCAAAATATTTAAAAAACATACTCACGACTTTCTCTTTTAATGATTGTACTATTCAGTGACATGTAAGTAGCAGTTTGTCTTTGTAAAAAAAAACTTTGGAAATCCGACTTGTGGGTTAAGTATGATACAAGGTAGATTTTTATTATTATTATTATTATTATTATTATTATTATTATTATTGCTTTTTGGTATTTTTAGTCAAAAGCCATTTTCTCTACTTTCCTATTAGCAAGATAGGAACTAATTAACCTAACCCCTGTAACTGCATGCATCCTGTGGGAGGAAACCGGAGCACCTGGAGAAAACCCACGCAAACACGAGGGGAACGTGGAAATTCCGCACAGAAAGCCCGGGCCAAGGTGGATTCGAACCCAGACCTTCTAGCTGTGAGGCAACAGTGCTAGCTCAGCTTGCTTAATAGCGGCAGCCCTCAGTCTCCAAAAGAAGACACACCTTAGTGTTTTTAACTGAGTTCAGTTAAGTAAGAAAAGATGAGCAGATGCTTATTGCACGTACATGGTGTTTAAAGAGTCATGTTACAGAGATGTGTGAGGAGTTGTAGGAGTTTAGCTGCTGTTGGACGCTTAAAATTAAAATAAGCACAGGCCCTTTCACCTTGCAATTATAATTTTGCATTACATTGAACGCTTTCCTATCCATGACTACAAATTTTCTGGTATGTACTTCTCACCATACTCAGCCTTTATATAGCCTTTATAATTGAACTTTTTCAATACAAACGTTTGTCCTCTGTGTGTGTGTTTGTTTGTGGGTGTACCTGACAGGGACCCAGTGTGTGATAGCTGAGCCCTGTCACCCACTCCCACAGTGAGGTGAAATGCTTTTCACTGCTCGCTGCCTTTCTTTTCCTTGCTCCTCAGGCTGCATGAGCATCCAGGTGGGACAGCAAGCAGAGAATATTGAAGCCCCATAGCTACAGTGTGTGTGTGTGTGTGTGTGTGTGTGTGTGTGTGTATATAGGTATGGGTGTCTGTTTTCCAGCATAGTTGTGTGCACATGTAGTGTGTAGCAGCATGATTTTCTACCAGCGGAGTGTATCCAAAAGCTGAGGCATCCCTCTAGGCTAGCTTACTCTATCCACCACTCCCGTCACAAGGCTTTCTCTGTCCTGCTGCTACTTTTACAGGCTTAGCGATGCCACCACTGCCGTTTCTGTTTGTGTGGCTGTGTGCTTCACAGTGAAGATTGCGAAACGATGGAGGAAAGTAGAAGGCAGCAATATCCATCATTTATATAATGAAGCCACAGTACTTTTTTTAATTGAGGTGAAGGCCGCAAAAAGTTTGCTTTGCAACACCCAGCCCACATCTGTTTCCAGTGTAAAACTCTGTGCTGGTCGTCCTATTACCCATCATTGAACTGTCTCAATCACTACCTTATTAACTCTGGCATGCAGCTGCATGACTAATAGACTAATATTACACTGATAACAATCCTTTTTGTGATGTAATTGCATGAGGCAATTTCCATCCACATTAGCCCATCTCTCCTGCCATGATAAAGAGCTTGGAAGCCTTCCAATTAACTGCCTAGAATTAGTTATTAGATCAGCAAATATCAGGACTCACAGTTGCTCCCAGGATCTGTCAGAAATTTATTAAATGCAGATGGAATGTGTCTCACACATGATCTGTATCAGATACAGAGTATCTCTGTAACAGTTTTTGGAAGAGAGAAGAATAAATTTTATATATATCACACACGCAACGGCATTTCCCTGCTCACAAACATATACATAAACTCAGTAAACTCTCAAAGCCAACCAGTAATTCATGAGAAGAAGTTTTCTTTACAGTGGTTATGGTTGACTTCAGAAGTTGTAATACTTGTCTGTGTTACTTGTGTATATGGACAATAATTTTTCATAAAGTCAAATTCTGGGAGCTCACAATAAAGTTGTTATGGTGCATTGTGTAGGTTGTATGTAAGTTCAGCAGGCTGAAAGTTTGGATAAGAAATCACATTTTCACATAATACTAACCTTAAATGTAAAACCAAGCCTGACTCTGTGGAATTTGGAATAGTGGCCGAAATGTATTCACTCTCCTAAAGTCCACAGTCCAAACTGGTCCTCACAAAGACAGCCGGGCAATTAGACACACACATGCACATGCACACATCACAGTGCCTCCTACAGCATGGCGACATATGTCCATTTGGAGAGCAAACATTAAATTCAAATAGTTCTTACAAAATGGCTATTGTGTATTCACAATGTCCTAGTGTGGCAGCAAATCTCACTAACTTCTGCACACTCTCACACACATTCATACATGCTGCTCAGTCATTCACTGAGATAAGCAGTGGAGCTTATCAGTCAGGAGCACAGGCTGAGACATGGTAGCCAAGTAACCTGTCTGCTCCCTAGCAGGAGACAATAATAATATTCACAGAGCTCAAATGAACACACAAGTGTGCGCGTCCTTCACCACAAACAATGATCCAGATACAGTTTGGGCGACATGTCCTAAACGTGGTTTAGAATAATGACCCATTCACCAACGCAGCCACAGATACATTCCCAATCCAAGATCATTACCCTCTCAAGGATTTATCCAAGTGTTTTTAAGAATTGTTGTACACAATGCTGCAAAATATTGTAGGAATTCTAGAGTAGCAGTTACACCAAATCATATTACTTGCAGAGAGGCAACATATGAGCTACATACACACTGCAGGTGCTGCTGCCCACAATCATAATGAGAAGTAGCTGAGGTCAGGCAGGTTGCTCCAAGTTTAAGTTAAAGGGCCACTGCAGGCATGTGTGGAAATTTCTCCTCTGTTTCTCCAATCCTGATTTAGCTCTTAGTAATAAATTCTAAATATGTCTTGCGTACACTTCTATCCATAAATCTTAATGATGCAAAGAGCACTTCTAAATATTAAAGCTGCCACTGTAAGAATGCGATATTACCTGCTGTTTATGATCTGACTCCTATTTACAAAAAGCAGGCAAGGATATAACGTATTTTCTGAGCTTATGCTGCAGGAATAATCCTGCCTCATGCTGAAAGGGCAGCAGCATATAAAACGAATGCCAGATCATAATACAGATGTTGTAAAGCATAGCATATAAAGTTTTTTCATTGCTTGCAGACTGCATACTTCTATCTCAGATTCACTTCTCACATGCTCTATGATGTGCATTGCTCTCTTGTTCAAACCCTAATAAAATACATGCTTTTTTCTGCACCATCAAATTACATTTTCTG
>JAMQGT020003945.1:0-14377 GCA_024447675.2 Pterophyllum scalare
TGTAAAGAAATCCATGAAGTCATTACTAGTTAAAGTGAAAGGAATACTCGGCTCTACAGAGCTCTGACTCTTTGTCTGTCTGGCTACAGTGCTGAAAAGAAACCTGGAGTTGTACTTATTTTCTTAATTAATGATGAATAGTCTTGATAGGTTGCTTTACGGAGCGCTTTTTTATAGAGCAAAAAACTCTTTTTCCAGGCTAAATGAGCATCTTCTAAATTAGTGAGATGCCATTCTCTCTCCAGCTTACGGGTTATCTGCTTTAAGCTGCGTGTTTGTGAATTATACCACGAAGTCAGGCACTTCTGATTTGAGGCTTTCCTTTTCAGAGAAGCCACAGTATCCAAAGTCATATGCAGTGCAGATGTAAAACTATTGATGAGATAATCTACCTCACTGGGAGCAGAGTTTAGGTAGCTGCTCTGTACTGCTTATCCTCCTCCTCGACCTGTGCTTCGAGCATTTTGACAGTTAGTGTGGGACTTTGTTAAGACGAGACACCTAAAGTTTAATAATCCACATTTAACTGTTTTACTCTTTGATGCAGTTGAGGATAGTTTTATTATTTTTTCTTTTTTTCTTTTTTTTTTTCTTTTTTACTGAATTTCATACTAGCTGCTTCACACTCGGCTGTGAACCACTCCACTGCAAGTCAGAGACCTGATGAAGCCAACAGGACTGCACGAAGCCTTCTGCCACATGACTATGCCTAGAAATCAGAATCAGTGACACAGGGCAGCCCCGACGAAGTCCAATACAGACAGGAAACCAGCCTGATTATTGTTGGCAGTACAAACCAAGCTCTCACCACGGTTGTACAGGGACTGACTGGCCTGCAACAAATGGCCATACAAACTATACTCCCACAGCACCCCCTAGAGGATACCCTGGGGGACACAGTCAAATGCCTTCTCCAAGTCAAAACACATGTATGCTGGATGGGAAAATGCCCTCGAATATCCTCCAGAGGATAAAAAGCTGGTCTAGTATTCCGCGACAGGACAAAAACTGCATTGTTCCACATGAATCTGAGGTTCAACTAACGGACAGACCCTGGTTTCCAGCTAATGCCAATATATGACCCACTTGCCACTAGGACACAAACTTCAGAACAAGAGCAGTAAATTTAGGTAAGAGTAATGAAGAAAATCTAAAAATTGAACACCTTCTATTACCAGTTTCAATTCACTTTATATGTAAATAAATGCATTTTTATAAGTATCAAACTATGCATACCTGTGAGTGATCTCACACTGAATTTCTGTTATTGCTGACCCCATGCAGTACCTTCACTCCCCCCTGCTGGGTGGCCCACACTTTAGGAACCACTGTAGACTTAAACTTAATCAATGATACTGTGAATTTGATTTTTTTGATTTTTTGATTTTTTTTATCTGGTTCCTGGTCATGCTTTCTAATAGGGCATAGCATGGCTTACTTACACAAAGGGAGCATTGTGAGTGAAGAGCACCACAGTGCATGTCACTGTTTCATTATTTTAGGTGTGGCACAATCCTGGAGTTTCAAGGGAAGCATAACTCCCAAGCTTAAGTAGTGATTGTACTTTTGCACTAGCGATAAGTGTGTAACATAAACTGAGTGAAAATGTCCACACCCAAAAGTTTGTGTAAATTTGAATCTGGGTAAGGTTGACTTGCGATTTACCAGGTTCTGCTTGTCCTTCCTACCTGTTGTCTGTGACAGGTGTGAGCTGAATCATTCCTTTGAAATTCCACTGTTATACCAGACAATTCACTGTATAATTACTGTTATTATTTGTATTCCAACTGTTTATAGTCAATAATAATAGAGGGAGTAAAATGCTCTGCAATTTTTGAGTTTAGTAAACTGGATACAGTTTAGATAGAAAAATAACCCACTGTCATGGTCCTGGGCCGGTGGCCCAGTGTTTTGAGTTTCTTTTGTGAAGTTGTGTTTTTTGTTTTATTTCTGGTTGT
The DNA here is from genome assembly GCA_024447675.2 of Pterophyllum scalare. Lineage (NCBI taxonomy): Eukaryota > Metazoa > Chordata > Actinopteri > Cichliformes > Cichlidae > Pterophyllum > Pterophyllum scalare. The sequence goes on from JAMQGT020003945.1 coordinate 1,959, forward strand.
GTAAGTTTATTATTCAGATTTTAGTTTGCCTTTGTTTTCTGTTTCGTTTTCCATGTTATTTCTGGTTTCCCTTTGTTCCTATGTGTGTTGTCTGTGTCTTGGCCCTTCTGTGTTTAGTTTCCCTTCCCGTTGTTTCCTTGTGTGGTGTTTAGGTTCCCTCTCCCTTAGCTCTAGTTTAGTTCTCCCTGTGTTTTTCTTATTGTCCCTCCCTTGTCTTGTGTCTGTCTTCCTAATGTTGTCTTTCCCATGGTCTGTGTTCAGGTGTTTGTGTTATCCCTCCGGTGTCAAGTCTATGTTATGTTTTGCTCCTTCCTATGTCCTCCTGTTCTATCATTAATCCTAAATCTGTGTTGTTCTCATGTCTTAATCCCTTGTCTCATGTCTTGTGTTTAGTTGGACTTCCTAAGGTGTCCCTGTGTTTTATTTAGGTTTCTGCTTTGGTCATGTTCAGATTCCCTCTATGTGTCAGTCTCCCTGTGTTAAGTCTGCATGTATTAGTTTAGGTTACTTCCTGTTTTATTTTTGACAGTCTTTTGTCCTGTGTGCTTGTATTTAGGTTGCTTCCCCATGTCGTTTGCATAATTATGTTCAGTTGTGCTCACCGCCTGTGGCCCGTTTCCTCATCATCCCTTTGTGTATTTAGTGCCTGTGTTTCCCCCAGTCCTTGTTGCGTTGTCAGTTAATCATAGTCTGTTCCTCCTGCTGTGTGCTTCATGTTATGCTTCCAGTGATATCATGCTTATGCTCCATGTTGATGGTTTAAGATTATGCTTCTAGTTATGTCAAGTTGTGTTTAAGTCAAGACTCTTTATTAAAGTTTAAAGTTTACTCTAAGGAGGAGAAACTCCCTTTTAACAAAAAGAAACCACCAGTAGAACCAGGGTCAGGCAGGGGCAGTGTACTACCATTTTAATGCTTCAGTCTTAAGTATCTTCAAAATATCTCTATTAGTGGGCTGTACCACAGGCCTTTAAGGTGGCAGCAATTAAACAATTATTTAAAATGACATCACTTGACCCAACTGTCTTAGCTAATTATAGGCCAATTTCCAACTTTCCTTTTATCTCAAAAATCCTTGAAAGAGTAGTTGCAAAACAGCTAACTCTTATCTGCAGAGGAATTTTTTATTTGAAGAGTTTCAGTCAGGTTTCAGAACTCATCACGATAGTATGTATTATATCTGCCTTGTTGTTATAGATTATAGAAATAGAAAGACATGTATAATCTTATGCACAAGAGTGAATGGTAAATGGACTAGTTCTTATATAGCGCTTTTCTACTCTGAGCACTCAAAGTGCTTATACAACACGTAACGTATGCACTTTCTTTTTTCTTCTTTGTTTTTGTCTTTGTCTCATCTAGGATGTGGTTTCCAAAAAGTATGCCCCCTCCTCACTGAGCACATCCATCCAGCCCTCCCTCACACACATATAACACACACACCCCTTGATTTTAGTGTTCATACCAATATGTTATTTTGTCACTGCTTTGGTCCCATGTTTCTTCCTGTTGTGTGTCCTGTTGAAATTGAAGCCAGTGGTGATTAATAATTAAGTAGTTTTTTTTTAATAACTCTCATTCATACCTACATAATCCAATCTGGATCAAACTTACTTCATAGGATGAGGGTCCGCCCCTGAACACATACATATGGCAATATTTAATAACAGTCGCAGCGCCACTTAGTGGGAACAGGAAATGTCATGTTTTACACATTGAGGTACAGTTCCAAGGTAGTTGAGCACAACCATCTCAAATTTCCACTGGAAAGTCTTAAGGAGTTGGTCTTACAATGTTTTCAAAACTGTGAGTTTTCGCCAAAGGGCGTGACCCTGGCGGGATGGCAAAGGTCGATGTTTCGCCATGAAGACACAAACAACTGTAACTCAAAGCCGGTTTGCCCAATCTGTGTCAAACTTCAGTGGTTTGATAAGCCTCCTGCCCTGAACACAATGATATGCATAAAGTCCCTAAACGTTAGCGCACCACCTACTGGGACCTGGAAATATCATAAAATACCATGTGTTTTGCATAGCCCCGGAACTACATTTTATCTACATCTGAAATTGTGCAGGCTCATGTAACATCCTAAGACGTACAAAAAAGTCTCTTGGACCCATATCCCAAACCTGACAGGAAGTCAGCCATCTTCAATTGAAGGTGTCAATTTTTGCCATTTTCAGGCCTGCTATTTGAATCATCTGCTCCTAAGGCATTTGACCCAGTGAGACTAAAATGGCTCCAGATCATCTAGACAAGTAGCCCATCAAAAGTTATTCATGGTTTTATCAAATCTTGAACGGTGTTGCCGTGGCAACACTCATAAAAGGACTTTGAGCTGCCGCCGAATGTGCAACTTCTCAGTGACACCCATCACCATAGTTGGCTCTAGCACCTTGTTCATAACAGGAATGGCGGTCTTGAATCTCCTTGACAAGAGGCGCTGTGCTGGGCTGCAGTCCATGATTTCTGTGGGCGTGTTCCTCCAGCGTAAAATAGCCTTCCATGGATCAGCACCATCTCATGCTTCCTTACACAGAGATTTTTTTGCCTTTTAACCATATAACGCCAAACTTTTAAAAACAATTACCATAACAAATATGTTGGGTAGTAAGTGCAATTTCTCAGTTTTCAGAACCCATTTGAATTTTTCCAATAGGACAAATGTGATTATGGTAATTCAAAGTTCCTTTGATCAACTGCCTCAGTGGTGATATGCTCGGTGTTAACGGCAGTGCATGAAGGACATATCCTAATACACTGAGGGGTTCTTCTTCACTCACCTGTTTTCACTCTCTGCGTGTTCATACCCAATTCTGCCTTTAATCATTTGTTACTATTTTGTCCCATCTCCCTGAATTAAATCACTGTGTTACTGCAGCAGCATAAAGAATAACAATAGCATCATCTACAAAAACAGTAGAACAGGCCCATGCCCAGGCCTTATTGGGAGGTCATGCAAAATTAATGTGTAATATAAAGGATGTCTACACCCAAAGGTTAGGTAAACTTGAAACTGGGTGAGGTTAACTTGTCATTCATCAGGTTCTGCTTGTCATTCCTGCCCAATGTCTCGGCCACATGTGAGTCATTCCTTTGAAACTGTGCTTGTGTAACACATTTTGTAGCACTTTATTGCTGCTGTTGTTGTTATGTTTTGTGAGTCAACTGTTTATAGACAGTAATAATAGCTTGGAGTCAAACACACTGCAATTTTGCATTCATGAGTTTAGTTTTTCAGCTTTTAGGTTTGCTCATTTAAGTTTTTCTTTTTTGTTTGTTTGAAATTTTACTAGACTGACTTACTGACTAGACTTTACAAGTTTGCAAAGTTGCCCCCTCCCAAAAATTTCTAGTTCTTATTTTTATCTCAGTTAACTAAAATGTTTTTCACACCCAGTTTTCGTTTTTAGTTTAGTTTTAATCAAGTGTAAAAAACTTTTTTCTTGTTATCCTCTGCTTTTCCATAATTGCAATATCACGGAAAAAACAGAGGATGGCGCTGTGGTAGTGTTTCAGAACAAAGCTGACTTTGTAGATAGATAGATAGATTGCATTGCATACACACAAATCTAGGTCACACTTTCTCCCCCTCTTTAATGCACTGAACATCTGAGTATTTTTGATGATATTTTTTTCCTCATATTACATTTAAGTATGCACAAACTTAACTTATTTCCTGTTGAGAATAAAGAACCCTACAATAAAACATTAAATGTACCTTTGCTGCTTTGCTGTGTATGTAACCTCTGGAAGGATGGTGGAGGGGCGGTAGTTGGCTGTGTATAGGACTGTCAGGGAGATAGAAGAGAGAGGAAGGGGAAAATTGCAGCTCAGCAATTCCCAGGCTGGGAATACAATGAGAGAGTGTGGAAGAGGAAGAAGGACGGGCTGCTCGTTGTGTGCTGAAATCTTAAAAAAGAAAATATTTGAAGATATAACGTAAAGGTCTAAGAGCTTGATTTTATAATTGAAAGGTGGAGAAAGTTTTGCGGGAATGTTTAGTGAAAGAAAGAAAGGACTATATAGGGATTCCTGACTGAATTAATTGTCTTAGTTTATGCTGTGTCTACTTTGTTTCTTTTAGCTGACAGGAGTGGCATCTGGTGTGTTCTTCTGCTACCGCAGCCCATCTGCTTAAAGGCTCGATTTGCTGTGTATTCAGAGATGCTCTTCTGCATACCTTGGCTCTAACAAATGGTTATTTGAGGTACTGTTGCCCTCCTGTCAACTCACATCTGTCTGGCCATTCTTGTCTGACCTCTGACATCTAGGCTTTTTCCCTCAGAGAGCTATCGCTCACCGGATATTTTTTCAGATCACTCTGTAAACCCTAGACATATTTGTGTGGCAAAAATCCCAGTAGATCAGCAGTGCTCCTTTGATAATAATATGTGCCACAGGGTGTTTCCATTATCGCCATCTGGCAGTCTCTGGTTTTTGAAACTAATAGGATATACGAGTCCTTGAGTTTGGTAAGAGAGAGTAGAATAGAACGCCTTTATTGTCGTTATACAGAGTATACAGACTTTGGGAACCACAGATGTAAACTACTCTATGGAAGGTTCTGTAAGAGGTTTCTCATGTTTTCACATTTTAAAACTGTGAGTCTGCACCTCAGTCGTATTTTGCCTGCCTGATTTAAAATGTTTGAGTAATGATGTACAGAGACAGAATTACAAATATCGTGTCATTGTTCTTTATTATACTGTATTATGTCAAAGACCATAGCAGTGAAATGCAGATTGCACTTGAAAAATACAGAACTGAAGTTTTAACTCACATTTTATTACCTTGATGAATTTGCACAAGAGATACTTTTGCATATTTTGTTATTGACCTTGAACAGAACAGCAAGTGAAAAACAAATCAATCGCTCCCACTTCTGAATATTTTCTAAAGCAGTGTTTGTATATTTAATGAAGTCGTGCAAAGTTTTATCTTGATAGTATGAATATTTTCAGAGTTACAGGCCTCCCAACCTAGCTCGTCCTGCGCAGCTGTGTTATATTCCTTTTTGTGAAAACTCTGTTTTGTTGTATTTTGTAATTATGTTTTCTTAGAGTTCCTTTCAGTTTAGGTCTTCAGTTTGTTGTTGTTTGGGTGTTCTGTTATTAGTTATTTGTAAGTTATTCTGGTTTTCCATTGTTCTGGTTTATGTTCCCTTTTATTAATTTTTGTCCCTTTTCTGTGTTTAGTTCACTTCCCATTGTTTCCTTGTGTGTGGTGTTTAGGTTCCCTCTCACGTAGCTTTAGGATTTTGTTCTCCCTGTGTTTTCCCTCAGTCTCCCTCTCTTGTGTTGGGGTGTCTCTTGTGTCTGCTAGTCCTCGTTAAGTGTGTGTGTGTGTCATGGTTGGTCACTTCCTGTTTTATTTTGACAGTCTTGTGTTCCCTCTGCTTTGTGTTTAGTTTCTCGTCCTCTGTGTTATTAGTTTCATTTGTTTTTCCAGTTGTTCCCTGTTGTTTCCTTTCGCGCTGATTGCCTAGTGTATGTATTAAAGCCCTCAGGTTTTCTCTGTTCTTGGTTGCGGTGTTGTCTGCGTTACTCTCCTTATCTGTGTGTGTCTCCAGTTCAGTGTTTTGTTTCCTCCTTTCTCCCATGCTTGGTGTTTTGCCTTTTAGTGTAGCCTTGGTTTAGATTTTGGGTTTGTATTTTGTTTGATCCACTTTTGCACCTAAAGAAATGTTTCTGTTGTTTGTAAATGGATCGCCTATATCGTTCTTCACAGTCCACAGAAACAATAATGAGTTATATGTGCGTGTGTCTGCTTGGATTAAATAGAAGCGTTGGTATAAAAAAAAACATAATTCAGCAATTACAAGGCCCAGCTCAACAAAAAGAAAAAAAAGGGGAAAGAAAAGACAAGTTCATTAAATGAAAAAAAAGAAAAAAGAAGAAAAAACAAATGAATCCTGACGCCTTGTCCGCCTGGAAACAGCAGGAGTGAAACGCACCGAAGCCTCGCTTAGCCACGGTCACGTGATGTAGGTGTTTTGAAGCAGGTTTCGGAGCAGTGTTTCGAAACACCTGCGCTCCGGAAGCTCGATACAGTGTCGAAACTTCAGTGTCGAGCTTCCCATCCCTAGCCGACATACGGAAGTGACAGAAGCTGGATACACCATTTGCCATCTTTAAATTATTTATTAATCAAACTTAAACAACTGATGAAACTAATGAGGTATGAAAATCAGTAGGCTTAGTGATGTAGGGTGTGGATGTGCATGGGGATGTGTGCAAGTGTTGTAAATGTGGTAAATAAAAAAAACAATATGACACAGAGCAGGCTGACGGTGGAGGGCTGGTGGAGCAGCTGGAGGCAAGAGAGCGTGCCTGATCCGAGATCCACTGATGAACTCTGTCCCGCCCACAAATGTCCTGAAACACATGAAGAAAAGATTGAACGAATCGGAAGGCCAGGGGCTTCACAAAGGGAACAGGGATAGAGCAAAATCTTCTTCTTTTCAATAAATTCTTTTCCCAGCATATTTGAACCTCTGACGCTTCAGACTTGCTTCTTTGATCTAGTAAAATTTTTAGTGTTTCAAAAAGCACAAGTTTAACTCCATCTCTGATCCGTCTTTGACCCAGTCCAAGTGCCACAATCTAAAGCCGGAAGCCTTTGTTTTGTTTGTTTTTAATACTCCAGCACATTTTCTTTCTACACCCATCTTTGAGCACGAACTTCAGTCATTGAACCAACTTGATGTAAATGTTGTAGAGTCACAGGGACAGAGCCAATGATGCCCTTGGTGTTTTATGCATTTGACCGAGCATTCTTTCTTATCCTACATGCTGGGTTTACAGGGGAAGAAACAGTTCTGAAAGGGCACAGTAGAGCAACTGTTGTCGAGCAACAGGGGCACAGAAGTGTCTAAATTATATGTTGTATTCACTTTCATGATGTCAGTTAATCACATGCTAGGAAAAGCTAGAACTCCCAAGACTTAAATTATTTTATTTATGTTATTTTTTTTAAAGTTTAGTTTTTATTTTTTACCATATTTGTATTTACATATATTTACATTTACATATTTACATTAGTTTAGTTGTAATTAATTGTGATAACTCCTTATTCTTGCCATCTCTTTTTCTTTGATTGCAATATCACACAAAAAACACAAGGGGGCGCTGTGGGAGTGTTTAAGACCAAAGCTGTCCCCGTTCCTTCTCTCGGTACAGAGGACGGTAAAATGTGATGGTTAAATTTACTAACCAGTGTGGTCCCATTTTCGGCTAAATTAACCAAGAAAAAATATACGAGAAACTGTGAATCATCTCAAAGCTAAAACGTGATCTAAAGGTTGCCTTGTGACTCACCCGTTCGGCTTGTTCTCAAAGTGAATTTATTAAAAATAAAAAAATAAAAGAAGAAGAAGAGAGAAGAAAGAAAGAAAATTGCAGCTTTGCAAATCAGACTGACTTAAAATATCTATATAATAAAGAGTGATTCATATAAGATCAAACACTGAAACAACATTGTTTTAGAGAGAACTTTTAATTTCGGTGCAGCATGATTGTAGTTGCACTACTAATTAAATTATCAAAGTACATATGGATAATGTTTGGGGCAACGATTTATTTATTATTTATTCACTCACTTCTTAAATTTCGCTTGTGAAGCTCCATTATAAGTCAAAGGGAGTGGCTGCACGGTGGGAGTTCTCAGCTGGGGGAAGTCTTTGCAATATTACTAAAATGTTACAGCCTGCACCTTAAAGCCTGTCCCACTTGCTGCAAACAACAGTTTTGGACTTCTTTTCCTCAACCTTTTCTTTTGTTGCTTATGAGTCTCTCCTGCTTTGTGTAAGCGAAAATCTAGATCCCACTTTCTCTCCTCTTCAATGCGCTGAACATGTGCGCACATTTCGGCAATTAATATTTGAGTATTTTCAATGACAAGCGCGAAATTTTCGTCACAATTTCTTTTAATTAGGCACATATTTAGTTTATCTCCCGCTGAGAATAAAGAAATCTACCATAAAACAGAGGTTACTGCTGGGTGGGGTAACGGGTTTCCATTGTTTATTCATTTAAGTTACCGCTGGGGGGGGAAATGGAAAGTTTGAGAGGGAGAGAGGGACTGTAGAGCGCTTGTTAGGTGAGAGGGAGGAGAGAGGAGAGGAGAGGAGAGGAGAGGAGAGGAGAGGAGGAGAGGGAGGTGGGACTGCGTGGGACTGCCGGGCAGAAGGAGGAGAGGGGAGGGGGCAAATATGTAGCTCGGACATTTCCAAGCTGGGAAATACAGCGAGAGAGAGTGGAAGTGGAAGGGTAGAGAGGAAATCTGCTTCTTACGCGCTGAAATCTTATTAAAGGAAAGCCTTAAAGGAGAAACGGAGATAGAAAATAAAGGAGTTACAGCTTGATCATTTTTAACTGAGAGGTGGAGAAAGTTTTGCGGAGAATGCGCAGAGGACGCGAATCCGGGAAAGGAGCTGAGGACTATGTAGGAATTCCTGACTGAAGTCATGGTAAGTCCCTTTTTATGTTTTGACTGGAAAATGTCGCTGCTGCTGCTCCGGGTTAAACCGTGTGTCACACAAAACACTTCAAAACTCCTTCAGCGTCACAAAGTGTTTGTTTACTAATTGCGTTTTCATGATCCATGGTCTCTTTTAATATTTGAAGGTATGGCTGGCTGATATATGCATTTAAAAAATCCGTTTTAAACGTGTGCATTTAAAACAAGCAAAAAAAAAAGTGGAATCACTTATTCACATCTGTCAAAGGTTTGCACTTGATCTGAAAAGAAGTTAAGTCAGCAGTAAGCACTCTCATCTTATAACTTGCAGAGATCCCAATGGCTCCAAATCATAACGACATGATTTACGATGTATGATTTTTGTGGTTGACTCGCGGAGGGAGTAAGGGACTGCCTCTAACGTGAAAAGAGTCCTCTGTTGCATCTCTTGGGGTTTTGACTAACCATCTCCACCCACTGAAAGTCTGATCAGTGACATACAGAGGCAGCGAGACTGGGAGATGGCAAACACATGCAAATATGTCTGACGATATGTTAAATCAAGAGGACACCAAATAAACAGAGAGAGAGACTCTGACTCTGTTTCAATTTCTAGTTGGGTGGAACAGTTTGGCAGGGAGAGGAAGAGAAAAAGCAGAAAGAAAGGGAGAGCTGTAGAGGGAAGGAAGAGAATAAAAGAGGAGGGTAGGGTTACTTTTTTAAATATATTTTTAGGAGACTTGGAGTGCAGCGGCAGTGGTTTTTGGTGATGCTGCATTTTCCACATTGGACCTGGGAGAGAAGGCTGGAGAGAGGGAAAAAGGAGGGAGGAGAGAAAAGGGGAACAAGGGATGGCATGGACCTCAGGGAAGGAAGAACATGTGCTGTGCAGTTTCATCCTCCTCAATCCCCAGTTGGGACAGTTTAAAATGGAAAACAGTAACAGATGTATGCAGAAGAACAGAGAGTCACAGTAAAGCATTAATGGAGAGAAATCAAACTTTTCCCATAGCAACAGCCTCATAGAGTTTGTGTTACAGTTACCAAACGACCCACCCAAAAGTTGGAGGGAAAACTTCACACAGGTGAATTGATCGTGCACACGCACTCACTGCACTCATTATTATTTACTCTTTGCTAGTACTGCTCAGTTGGTACTAGGGGGCCCAAATTGTGCCAATAAATATCCCACACACAATTACACTGGCGGCAGCAGCAGCAGCCTAAACGGCTGATGTAAAGGAGGATGGAGCCATGGTTTTTCATGGTGTTAACAACTAATTCTGACCCTACCATCAGAAAGTTGCACTAGAAACTGGGAGTCATTAGACATTTTTCTAATCTTCTATAGTCCAATGTTTGTGTGCCCATGTGAACTGCAGCCACAGTTTCCTGTTCTTAGCCAACAGGCGTGGCAGCCGGTGTGGTCTTCTGCTGCTGTAGCCTATCTGCTTTGAGGTTAAACACGCTGTGCATTCAATCGCGCTCTTCTGCATACGTTGCGTACAGAGGTTGGAACAAGTGGTCATTTGAGCGACTGTATCAGCTCAAAGCATTTTGGCCATTGTCCTCTGACCTCTGACATCAACAGGGTTTTTTTTTTTTCCTAGAGAACAGCTGGATATTTTCTCTTTTTCAGACCATTCTCTATAAACCTTAGAGATGCTTTTGTGGGAAAATCCCAGTAGATCAGCAGTTTGTGAAACACTCAGACAGCCCGTTTGACAGCAACAATGATGCCACATTCAAAGTCACTTAGATCCCCTTTCTTCCACATTCTGATGTTCGGTTTAAACTTCAGCAGGTCATTTTGGCCATGTCATGTCTACATGCATAAATGCACTAATTTGCTGCCATGTGATTGGCTGATTAGATATTTAGATTTACAAGCAGTTGAACAGATGTACATAACAAAGTGGTCAATGAGTGTACATTCTCATTCAGGGACATCCATAGCTTTTAACGAACACAAGTACATAGGTGTTAAAATGAATCAGCAAACACAAAATGATATACACTTGAACACACAACAGTGCTTCCTTGCAAGTGATATGTGACACAGGATCTTTCAAGTACCCTCTGCCTGGAAAGCTCTGATTTTGAAACTACTGGGATGTACTAGTCCTTGAGTATGGCAAGGCAATCCTAAAAAAAACCCAAAAAAGTATTATGAAAGTTATAGCAAATCATTTTCTGTGTTTGTTTAAACATGCTTGCAGTGCCAGTGAGGTGGCGATAACAGCACTAGAATGAGCCAGACAGGACAGACTCGTGTTGTCAATCACAGCAAACAAAGTTTCCTGTGATTGTCCAGAGTTTCTGACACGTAGAGTGCATACAGACCAAGGATGGCTACTTTTCAGCTCAGCAGTTTGCTGGTTGGGGCCTTTTCACCAAAGATAAAACTGCTCTGAAAGTCTGCACTTTTCTTGGTACTATGCCTTTTAGCTACTTCCAGCTCACTGTTTTTTTTTTTGTTTTTTATTAGACCTACAGCCATTCCAGAATGCTCCAGTAAACCTACTGGCATGCTTTCTGCATCAAAGGGCACACAAACTTTTAAACTAGCTGGTAACCAAATGGTGCATGCAGTTACATTTGAAAGAAATAAGCAAGACAGGAAACAAAAGAGGTAAACAAGTGCTTGTGTTAGTTAATTTTTTGAACAATTTTATTATTTCTCAACTTGTCCATGATTAATATAATAATTGCCTATAATAGCTCTGATATATTTTTGGGATGTCACAGTAACAGAAATTTGCTTTTACTACAGTTTCTATCTGTAACTTAGATAGCTATCGTTATCTCAGCATGAGTTTATGTTACATCATTAATCCATTTAAAATGCAGTTTTGCAGATGGGCGATGCTGATATCAATGTACTTGTTTGCTTGTTGGTGGCTGTGATTCAGACAGTAGCATGGGGCATTACCAATTGGACAGATTGGTGAATTGATTCCAGCCCCTCCAGTCTGCATATAAAGTATCCTTGGCCAAAATACTGAACCCTGAGTTGCCCCTGATGCAGCCGTCAGTGAGTGAGTGTGCAGATGAATGCTAGATAAAGTGCTTGGGCATAGATAAAGGCATGTATGAGCACTCAAGTAGAGTGGAATGTTATTATATAATTATCAGTCAATATAATTTACTTTAGGGGAAGTTATTATTTGATCCCCTGCTTGTTTGCTCACAAACAAATGAACAGTCTTTAATTTTTATGGTGGCTTCATTTTAATGGAGAGACAGAATATCAACCAAAAATTCACAAAAAAATCCCCACATCACAGAAACATAATAAATTAATTTGCATGTCATTGAGTGAAATAAGTATTTGATCCCAAATCAAAACATGGCCTTTTACTTGGTGGAGAAATCCTTGTTAGCAAGCACAGTGGTAAGAGGTTTCTTGTAGTTGGTCACCAGGTTTGCACACACCTCAGGATGGATTTTGGCCCACTCCTCTTTACAGAAACTCTCTAAATCCTTTAGGTTTCTTGGCAGCTCAAAGTTTCAGTGCCCTCCACAGTTTTTCTACGGGACGGAGGTCTGGAGACTGGCTTGGCCACTCCATGACCTTAATGTGCTTCTTCTTTAGCCACTCATTTCCTGCCTTGATGGTATGTTTTGGGTCATTGTCCTGCTGGAAGACCCATCCATGACCCAGCTTCAGTGCTCTGGGCGGGAGAAGGAGGTTCTCATCCATTCTGGTTTTAATCAGAATTATTTAGTTGTTCACTGGCAAACATAAGATGGGCCTGTATATGTGCCTTCTTGAGCAGTGTGACCTTGCAGGCACTGCAAAATTGGAATGGTTGCAATGGAAGAAAGGGATTCTGTGGACAGGTGTGCTTTATACACTTAATGAGTTGAGATCAGGAGCATCTGTAATGGATTGACTGATTAATTGATTGATTGTAATCTGAGCAATACGTAACTGAACGAAGTAGAGGACATAACAC